>RJWJ010026134.1:0-23257 GCA_004363605.1 Indri indri
GGGGGGGGAGGGAAGGGCACGCCTTAAACCCGCACTTGGGTGAGGCAAAGGTATAAAGTGTAACTGTAGTGTTTGTATCCTCACAATACCCTGGAATAAAATAAAATAAAATAAAATAAAATAAAATAAAATAAAAAATTCACTTCCCAAATAGAAATATCTCTCTTCATTATTTCTGTTCTTTCAAATCAATCAACTAATCAATTGAACAATAAATTTGCTGTTATCTAGCACAGGTGACTTCCTCTAAGGAAGTGAAGTCACTGATGATGAGCACAAACAATTCCTGGCTTCAAGAAACATTAAATTAAAAACCCTCACAATACATGGTGCCTTTGGACACCCCTTCCATTTTTCAGTTCTGTAACTAGTTATTTGCAATAGAAAAAAAGAAATTGGAAGAGCTGAATAATGACTAATTACAAACAACTATAAATAAGAAAAAATGAGTTCAATGAAGCACTTTAAACCATGCAGTACACTTTTTAAATGTGGAGTCCATATTAGTAATGTGGGAATTATGTTTTACTCTAAAGATTAAACCATCTGTTTCTAGTATACTTAATTAAAAAAGCAAATGCTTTTTTTCCCCCTTTACATACATACCTAGGTCAAGGATCAACAAACATTTTTTGTAAGAGTCCAGTTAGTAAATATTTTAGGCTTTGTGGATGATACAGTTTCTTCCACAACTGTTCAACTCAGCTTTTGTAGCATGAAAGAAGCCATACACAATAAGTAAATAAATGGGCATAGCTGTGTTTTAATAAAACTGTATTTCTAAAAACAGTATTTCTAAATTTGGCCTGAGGGTTATAGTTTGGCCAATCCCTGATTTAGAGTCTAAGGTACTTTATTCCAAGATTAGAAAACAGAAGCAGAGGCTGGGCATGGTGGCTCATGCCTGTAATCCCAGCACTTTGGGAGGCTAAGGCAGGAGGATTGCTTGAGACCAGTAGTTTGAGACCAGTCTGGGCAACATATTGAGACCCTGTCTGTAAAAAAAAAAAGAAGAAAGAAAGAAAAAATAAATACCCAGGAGTGTTGGTATGTGCCTGTAGTCCTAGCTACTTGATAGGCTGAGGTGGGAGTATCTGATACTGTCATTAAAAAAGAAAAGAAAAGAAAAAGAAAACAGCAGAAAAAGACATAGTCTTTACTCATTCTGATGAAATTACTTATTATGAAGTCTAACCTGCAGAATACTAGTGATTATATAATAAAGAATAAGTTGAGAAAGAGTAGAGGTAGCAGTAGTTACAAGAAGGTGTCTCAACTGGAGGCTATTATAGATAACAACTACAATGAACCTAAGTAATTAAATAATGACAGGTTATGACTTTAAGACAGGAACCGACCATTTTGCTTAACAGCATCTTTTATCAGCAGACTATTAACCATTATTGGTTCCTTCACATAAATTCCATTTTGCTACAATTATCTACCTTTGCTAGAGCAAAGCAGATTCATTACTTTCCTCATAATTAGGTAACTTGTGTGTTGAGACATAGATGCCAATATTTGCAAATTACTTTTTATATTATTTCTAATTATCCACCCAATTCCCACCAAACTAATTCATTCAACAGAAAATATTCATAGCCAATATTTTTTAGTTTATTGACCCAAGTTGAGTTTCAAATCATAATAAATCACATTGGGGGATCTATAGTGAAAATCTATGAGATTGCCTTCCTAGTACTAATTTCTGAGAATCAACTTTCACCCACCTATGTCGTTCCCATGGTGCTACATAATCCTACCCACGAGCCATCATTAAATGGTTCTGTATTCATTTGCTAGAGCTGCTATAACAAAGTATCACAACCGAATGGCTTAAATAACAAATCGCCTGTCTCACAGTTTCTGGAGGCTAGAGGTTTAAGATCAAGGTGCCAGCAGGGTTGGTTCTTTCTGGAGATTCTCTTTCTGGAGAATCTCTTCCATGCCGCTCTCCTAGTTTCCTGTAATTTGCTGACCATCTTTGGCATTCCTTGGCTTGTAGATGCATCACCCCATCTCTGCCTTCATGTTCACATGGTGTCTCCCTATATACCTGTCTGCCTCTATGTTCAAATTTCCCCTTTTTATAAGGACATCAGTCTTATTGGATTAGGATCCACTCTAATGAACTCATCTTAACTTGAAAGTCCACAAAGACACAATTTCTAAGTAAGGTCATATTATTAATAACAGGTACTTGCAGTTAGGACTTCAACATCTTTTCAGGGGATACAATTCAACCCATAACAGGTCTAAGGTCTCCCACACTGGGCCAGTAAGAGTGCTTTCTGGGTATTTTTAGAAATATAACTGAGACAGTCCAGATGGCTGAAGTGGTCATACATAAAATTCAAATGCTATTGGCAAACATGTTTTCTATCACACACGTCAGCAGCAACAATAAAGAAGAAAACTAATATGTGCAAGAGATGAAAAACATGGAGATGTGATAGTATTTTGAACCCCTGGTTCTAGATGTGTCTTTGTTCTAGACTCAAACCCACCTGCCCTTTCCAAAGATTCCTTCCATTCCATAGGCCTCTGTAACTTTCAAATAAGAGTACTAACATTTATAACATCTCTTACTATTAATCATCAAATATCTGATCTTCACTATATTCACCTAAGAGATTCCATAGCAAGACTGGATTATAAGAAATGCTTCATAATGCTAAAAATTATTACAGAAATATGTTCTACCAAATATAGAGTTATAACATACTACATGTTATCGAATAAATACATATTCTTGTCAACAGAAATGAAAAATCATCAAGAGACATTAGGAGTGTTAAGAACAGAGATAATGATGTCAATAAGGACTTTGATGATTAAATAGAGGCCACTATAATTTTAGAGTACAATGACACAAATGTACTTTATTGGCTTTATGGAGTCAGTTAATTTCTCTTAATTGTTCTCTGCTGAATATGTCTTGTCCTCCTGTAGATTTGCTATTAATATATATTTCTTAATATGTTTGGCAAATATTTATTATCTGGACATACCTGAAGAACTTGTATGAGAGGAATTCTAGGGTATTATTTATGTGAGAGGTAATAAGCCTACAGGAAAAGAATTCATCCTAAGGGCAGAGAAAAATCAATGGCCAATCAGATCATAATGGTCACTAAAAATTTTCCTCCAGCTCAGCCTCATGGAGTCCTGAATACTGTGATGTGTAAAAAGTGAAAGGAAGAGGCAGCTTCATCCACAAAAATGTCAATGGGTCACTGGGAGTGCTGGTCAACTTCATTATCACCGTAGGTGACTTTGGCAATAGCAGGATGATGCAGCCGTTACTTATCCACACTGAACAGCAATAACATTGAGCAAACAAAAGAGGATGACATCAGTGACTTTTTAATACCAGTGACCTGATGAGGAGGGGTGACATAATTGCCACTTTTTGTGTCATCACCACAAAAGATGACGGAAGAAAATAGAGTAACCCACAAGGTAGTCAAAAGGACTAGTTCCTAAACGTATGTGATTCCACCTCCTAGAGATGTCCAGAAACGTTTAAGAGGAATATATGAGGACTGGACTTCTTACAAAGAAAATCGGAGAAAATAACAGAAAATATTTCTATTTTATAACTGTTATTGTAGTCTTATTTTGGTCCCTGAGTTGATTTAGCTCAGGAAACAAAGATTGATGAAAAAAATTAATATTTTTCTAAGAAATAGTGAAATAAATTTTACATATATTTTCAACTATTCTGTAGCATTTGCGGTCTTACCAGTTTCTTATATATTTTGATTATACAATGGAACTATTTTAGCATTTCATTATTTTAAAAAATAGCAATAACATTTGTTAAGGTTTCATCTGAAAAATACCACAAGTTTCAAAGATAAAGACCTAGACATTGGAAAATCTTCAATGGTAGGTTCTCACTTTTTCTTGATTTTTAATTTCAAAAGACTACAGACAATGCTTTTAAAAATTATAATCAGAATACCTGAGTCATAAACCTAATAAATATTTAGATTATAATAAAATATTAAGTCTTTCAATTTAAAATGAGGTCATTTTTAACCATCCAATAAAATGTCATATAACTAAAACTCTTTTTAATTTCCCTTCAATTGCATTTATATTAGTCAACAACATATTTTTTTTTTACTTACAGCAAAAATGTATCTATACTATTTTATAGAACTTAATGTTGAAAACAAGGTCTTGCTAACACATTATGCTGAAATTCTATTGATATTGTAAGGATTGAAGCCGTCAAAAGCTTTCTGGCTTGGGCCTTAACTTCCAATATAGAGTCACTAAATTTTAATTTCCAAAGTGAATGCTATAGAACACAAGTGCCACTGTTTTTTAACACATATTTTCTGTTGTTTTAGTTTATTCACCAATAAGAATAATTTTCATGGTTAACTAAGTTTAGGAAACTCTTGGTTAATATTAAACAAACTTCAAAACTGATCTTCTTCAGATAACCTATTCTTCTGAAATGTCATTTATCTTATATAATTTGCACCAATTTTTAGCCTCAGAAGGTTTACAGAGGGATCAAATTAACATTTGGAAGAAAATAGCATTTAATGTCTGGAAAAACAACATGACAGGTGCAGGGTCGAGGACATCCTTGGGGCAGAACAGAAGTCTCCTTCAGTTCTTTCCTTCCAAACCACTGAAAGACAACAAGCAGTTTCATGCACTATCAATATAGAGGCCTTCTCCAACCCTTGTGCATGAGTTTCATCCCTAAGTCTGTTCAGAAAACTGAATTTAAAATCCTATCAGTCAACAAAATTACATCTTTCAATTTAAAACTATGCCATATGCTATAGTATTGCTATTATTATTTTGAGTTGTAAATTATTCAAGAGAGAATTGCTAGAGCCTTGTAGGATTTTTTTAAATGCATAAATAAATTACACTGAGACCAAAAAACTTTTAATCTTTACTCTATTTTAAATTACAAAATGGATCATGACAATAATCTTTGAACAACCAAAAGGCTGTTTGTGGAATAGGTGAGAAAATTACAGAAAACCCATTTATTTTTCTTACCATAGTAACTTGATGTTTAGAAAGTTAAATATACATTTTCTCAAATGTTCTTTCACTCATTTCCATACTTCATAAGCACGACTTCTGTACAAAACAACACTTATCAGTTGATTATCAACAACTACTTACATGAAACCACAGTGCAAAAATGTGGTTAGAAACTACCAAGAAAAAAAGGAAAGGAAAGAAAAGCTTCCTATTTTTCAGCTCTATAAAAGAACAAAGGGTGTGGTTAACAAAGTAATGTATTTTAAAATAGCCAGAGTACTGCTGAGACAACTAAGTCTATCAATAGTTGTTTGAGCATTTGTTATATCTTTTAAAATGAGTATTTTCTAAAGTCAAGTATTTTATTATATGAACGGCTTAACCTAGAGCATCATATATCATAATTAAAAGTTGCCTTATTTCTGAACCCTCATCCTATCTAGAAGAGCAGGAGAGACAAATCAACTTAAAGAACAAATTAGAGACTGATCAACTGGAAGAAGTAAATTAAGAAAATAAAAAATTCAGATTGTCTTTTGAGCAGATTTTTAAAAAGAATAGAGGCTTCTAGAGAAAGAAAAGAGGGTACAAAGCAAGAAGGAAGAATAAGAAAGCAAAGATGACAGCAAAATACAGTAAAGCGGTTAAAAATAGATTTGTATCAAATATACATTACTTCTTTTTCTTTCCAAAAAAGAAAAAAAACTATTTTGAAGGAAAAGTTAGCTAAGTTATGGAAAACACAAACTGTGACCACCAAAGAAATACAGAATTGAAACTTTAGAGTCACCAAAATAGTCCTTTTGCTTCTCACTAATATGTCCTGCCCAGCACTTCTGGAACACAGTGATCACCTGATCTGATATCTCATCCGCTATCTGATCCCATGGCTCACTTCCTTCCACCAGTGTATGGCTGTCCATAGGGCAATATAGTAGACACGATGGTTTCAAAATACTGGAAGTACAGCTTCAGGAGTAGAAGATTCCTGGTCTATAGGCAGCATAAGGAGATAACGGGAATTTTGTAGCCACCAGTATACTAATTCAGGCAAAGATTATCAATGGGTGTTAAAACCTTGGTCTCAAAGTATTACTTCACAGGCAATTTATTAATCAAAAAGGAGAAAGTTTATCCTTATAATAAAGAAATCTGTTAGTCACCACCTTAATCAAGTGATCAAACTTAGTCTCAACCAATAGCAGAGCAACCTGACATTCACCCATGGACTATTCCTGCCCAAAATACTTTAACTGAAGTCTCATTGTGAGGGAACAATCAAACAAATATAAAATTTGGGACACTTTTCATAACAAGTGGACTTTTCAAAAAAGATAGCAGCATGAAAAACAAAAAATGGGGAAATCATTCTGTTAACAGAAATGAAAGATACCCTACTCAAATGCAATGCATAATCCTAGATTGGTTCCTACAAAGAAAAAAATACAGCTGTAAAAGATATTTGGGGAAAATTATGAAATTTAAATACAGATGGTATATTAGATGATGTTATTATATTATTAGTTTTCTTAGGTGGGAAAAGATTTGTTATGTGGGAGAATGTCCTTATTCTTAAGAGACACAGGTTAAATATACTTGGATGTGACAGGATGCCTGCAACTTACTTTCAAATAGGTCACAAAACAACTTATGTGTGTGTGTATGTGTATTCAAAAAGACATAAATCAAATGTGGCAAAATAACAATTGGTGAACTAGGTTAAAGGTATAAAAGTGTTCATTCTACCGTACTATTCTAAAGTTTTTGTAGGTTTAAAAATGTTCTAAATACAAAGTTGGATGGCAGGGGGTATTGGGACATTGTTGGCCTTGAAGTCAGAGAACCTGGAACCTTGAACTGGTGTTTCCATCTTAGCAAGCCACTCCAACCCTCTGAGCATGACGAGGATAACCTCACTGACCTACCCAGTAAGACTGTTGTGAGGATGAATAATGTACAACAAGGGATGCTTATAAAGTGTAAAACACCCCAGGGTTCTCAACCTGGAGTCCAAGGATAGAAAACAGTTTCCATGAATTTGCGTGAGAATCAATCTCAATAGCCTCTCGCCGCACTTTAACATTTCTTTCAATTACACGCATTAGCATGAGTTAACATGGCCTGTGCCTTGTACACAGTGAGAGCTCAATAGCTGTGAGTGCTATTATCATTACAGTTAATTTTCTTAAGTTGCATAAGTGAGGGCATGGAAAGCATGAGTCAGTGATCTAGTATCTTTCACAAAGTATTGGCTCAGAGTAGGCGTGTCCTTTCAGATGTGGAAGAAAAAAGAGGATGTAAGATTGTAAGAGCTCTGTCACTGACTCATGCTTTTCATGACTATCACTTGTGCAACTTAAAAAAACAAATTATAATGACAGAGCTAACTCAATGTGTTCAAAACTGAACTCCTGGTCTTCCCCCCCCAAAAACTGCTCACTCAAAGCCTCTCCCATGAGCCTCTCCCACTCCAACAATCCTGGTACTCACGTCACAAACTTTGTAGTCATCCTTGTCCCCTTTTTTCTCCACCCTACCTCTAATCCTTCAGGAAATTCTGTTGACACTACCTTTAAAATATATGAAAAACCTAACCATTTCCCACCACCACTACTGCTACTACTCTAGTTCAAGGTACCACTATCTCTCACCCAAAGGCTAATAGAACAGCCTTCTAGCAGGTCTCCTACTTCTTCTCTTGCCACTTTGAGTCGATTTTCCCCATATATAATTATCCTTTTAAAATATGTCACATAATACATTCCTCTTCTTAAAACCTTGCAATGGTTCCCATTTCCCTCAGAGTAAAAACCAAAGTCCTTCCAATGATCTAAAGAACACGTATGATCTGACCTCCCCTAACCTCTGTGATCTCAACTGCTGCCATAATCCACTCTTCCCTGCCCCAGCCTGTCCCAGCTACACTTGCCTCCTTGTGGTCTCCAGAACATGCCAAGCATGCTTCCACCTTAGGACTTTTACACTGGGTGTTCCCTCCCACTGCTTTGGAATGCTTTCCCCCCAGATATTTATGTGGCTAATTCCATCATCTCCATGTCTTTGGTCAAGTAGTGAGGAAGCCTACTCTGGCAATCCTATTGAAAATAGCAACCCACCTCAGGACGCTTAAACTCCCTTAACCTGTTCAGATTTCTTTTTTCTATAGCACATATCACCTTCTAATGTGTAAATAGTTAAATTATATATTGTCTACCTCCCCCTGCTAAATTAAGCTCCATAAAGGCAAAGATCTTTTTTGTTTACTCCTGTTTTTAAATTATTTATTCATTTATTAATTTGGGGTTTTTTTTCAATTTTTATTATGGTAAAATACATGTAACATAAAATTTACTATCTTACTTTTTTTCTTTTTTTTTTTTTTTTTTTGAGACAGAGTCTCACTCTGTTGCCCTGGCTAGAGTGAGGGCCGTGGCGTCAGCCTAGCTCACAGCAACCTCAAACTCTTGGGCTCATGCGATCCTACTGCCTCAGCCTCCCAAGTAGCTGGGACTACAGGCATGTGCCACCATGCCCGGCTAATTTTTTCTTTCTGTATATTTTTAGCTGTCCAGTTAATTTCTTTCTATTTTTAGTGGAGATGGGGTCTCGCTCTTGCTCAGGCTGGTCTTGAACTCCTGAGCTCAAACAATCCGCCCGCCTCGGCCTCCCAGAGTGCTAGGATTACAGGAGTGAGCCACCGCGCCCGGCCCTCATTTTTAAGTATACAGTTTAGTGGTATTAAGAACATTCATAGTGTTGTGCAACCACCACTACCATCCATCTCCAGAACTCTTTTTATCTTGCAAAACTGAAATTCTATAGTCACTAAACAATAACTCCCCATTCCCATTCACACTTATTTTATAAGTACCTAGAACAGTGTCAACCACATAAAGATCTAATACATTTTTGTTGACTAAATAAATTAATGCCTCTTGCAAAACTTCAAATATCATCTCTATGGGGAAGATTTTGAAATTTATAATTCAAGCACACAGAGTCTATAAAAAATCCTCCAAGTTTTATCAAATTATGCCCTTCTCTGTACTGTTTGAAGCATCTGTAGTGTTCAAAGCATGACCTATGCCTCTTGGACATTTGTATTCTCCAGTTTCATTAACATGTTATCTTAGACATAGCAAGTGTTGACTAAAAGTTCAATAAGTGAATAAATTACTGAATCCCAGAGCTGTGAATGCTGGTCCTCCCCCTACCTCCAACCCTAAGCCCCCATGTTTTAGTACCTCCTCCATGGTCCCAAGTCTGCCAGTATGTGTTAAAACTGAGATGTTCTGAATAGGAAGGGAATAGGTGGTGTGTTAGAAAAGATGGTGTGCTAGAAAATGCATAGAACTATTTCTTTGATTCCATAAAAATCAGTGGTTTTAAATTTTTTTTAAATTTGTGATTGACACTAATTGTACATATTTATGGAGTATAACATGATGTTTCAATTACACATGTACACACTGTGTTATGATCGAATCAAGGTAATTGGCAATACCATCATTTTTAGCATTTAATATTTCTTTGTGATGAGAACATTCAAAAACCTCTCTTCTAGCTATTTTGAAATATACAATACCTTACTGTCAACTCTAGTCATCCTATATGCAATAAAACAACAGAACTTATTCCTCCTATCTAACTGTAGCTTGGGTACCCATTAATCAATCTCTGACCATCCCTCTTCTCTTCCCTCCCCATACTCTGGTAACCACTATTCTACTCTCTACTTTTGTGAGAACAACTTTTAAATTCCAAATATGAGTGAGAGTATGTGGTATTTGTCTTTCCGTGCCTGGCTTATTTCACTTAACATAATGTCCTCCAGGTCCATCTATGTTGCCACAAATAACAGGATTTTATTCCTTTAAAAATCTGAAATGCTTCATGAATTTGCATGTCCTCCTTGCATAGGGACCATACTAATCTTCTCTGTACCATTCCAATTTTAGTACTTGTACTGCTGAAGCAAGCACAATAAAAACCAAGGTTTAACATATTAATGGCTTTACTTTAAGTATATTGAGAAAAGATGAGAAGCAAGGAAGAATCTAATTACCACACTCACTTTGGAAACTTGGGGTAAAATGACAGGCTTCCAGGAGTTCTACATGTTCAAGAACCTGTCAGTGCTCTTGAAAGAAATATTGAGATGGAAAGCCCAGGAAACCACAACTGATACTCCCCCACTCAAAAAGAGAAGGGAAGATGTCCCACCGCACCTAAAGTAGGAGAAGGTCAAGATGTCTAGCATCCTTTTGATACCTATTATTAGAGGTAAGAAGAGAAAACTTTTTAGGAAGATATATGATTGTGTCACTCAAATTTACTTCCACCCAGCCCTTAGGAAATGCACCAGATTCTTTGGCAGAATGCCTGTAAACTAACAGACAGACTAACATTGGGATCCTAAAACAGAGCTGTGAGCAGTGGTGAGGAGAAAACCCTTCCACACCTCTGTGAGAGCAGAAGCGGTAGCAGCTGCAGTGAGAGGAGGGGTGGATGGACCAGAGCCAAGTGAACAGGGGTCGGAGAGTGAAGAGCAACAGCTGCAGTGAGAGCAGATCTTCAACAGCCACATGGAAAGAGTATGAGCAAGGGGATGTGGGAGGTCTGAGAGTTCCAGGGGCTTAAATAGGTAGATTTTTTTAAGTCAAGCCCTGGAAACCCTTATTCATCCTCCCCTGCCCTTGCAGGGCTATTATTCCCAGGAAAGAGAGAGCACAATTAGAACAACTCAATTGAATTGTTTCTTCTTTGAAGTTTCAGCCACAAAATAGGTCATAGAAGGTCTGCATGTCCTAACTCATAGATATTCTGTATTCAAAAATTTCACACTGGTTGAATTTTTCATCAAACTATGGGTTAAACCTCTCGATAAGCTCAGATTTAAAAAGTCAAAATTAACTTCTAGTGGCTATTGGACAAAGAGAGACCATCTCCTTCACATTCTAGACTCTTACTCCTCTTCCAGCACCTCTATTTCTAAACACTGTCATTACACCTAGACGAAAAGCTGCAGGTTTGGGGGAGCAGTGTAAAGGAGTAGGAAAGTGTGTGGCAATATAAAAAATAAAAACTCGTGTCGACTCTCATAGTCTCCTTCAACTGACCACAGTCCAAACTCACAAGCAGCACACAAAGTTATAGAACCCAAACTTGATGGAGCTCAGAAAATTCCTTCAGTGTGTCTTTCTCTCATCTGTTTCAAACTTTCCAAAACATTGAAACATCTTCTTAACTAGCATTGGGTGGTGTATCTTCCAAGTGCTTACCAACGTCTCTGTAAAACATTTTTTCCCAATATTCTCTCTCGGCTCTGAGGAGAGCAGCTGAGACCCTAGAGAAAACACCAGTAAGCCCACAAGGCCCTGCCAGGGAAGGAAAGCAGACACAGAGTAATGTGACACAAGGAGGCATCCTTATCATATGTTGCAGACTGAGAAAAATTTGAAATTCAGTTTTACCCAATAATTGAAGCCCAGACTACACTCCCTCTAGTGCCTTGACTCTAAAGAATTCTTCTTAAATTCCTAAAAGCTGAAAGGAAGTATTAAGAGAGAAGAGATCAAAGATTAGGGATGTTATTAAGGTTTGGGTAGAAAGACAACAGAAACAAGAGGGTCCAAACTGAGAATCTGAAAAAGAGTTTTCAAAGAGTGCATCTGTTGGCCATTTGTTGGAATTTGCATTAATTTATCATATAAATGATTATAAATGATAATGGGGGTCACTATTAGTTGCCTTTCTAAGAGTCATTCCTGCTTCTTTTTATTTAAAGTATCCTTACTTTGTGGCCAGCTTTAGGGGATGAATCATAGCCTAAACCAGGGGATAGCAGAGTTTCTCTGTAAAGAGCCAGGCAGTAAATATGTTAGGCTTTGTAGGGAATATAGTCTCTGTCACAACTAATCAACTTTGCTATCGTAGCACAAAAACAGCCATAGACAATACAAACATGAATGGGCATGGCTGTGTTCCAATAAAACTTTATTTACAGAAACAGGCCCCAGGCTGGGTTTATTCCACAGACCATAGTTCGTCAACTCCCGGTCTAAGGCAGTCAGAGAAACTCTATTCCCTTTGCCAGTGATGGATCTAAGCAGAGGTAAGTAACCTAGTTCTGCTCAGTAAGATAAGGGAAATCTACTAGGAGATTTCTGATAAAGATTTTCTCTCATGATAAAAGAGGGGTGATATAAGGGTAAGGTCTTTTGCTCTTTTCCCTCCCCTTCTGTTTTGGACACTTGTGTAAGGACATAATGCTTGAAGCTGTGTCAGCCTTCTTGTCCTCATGAGGCTTTAAGTTGAAAAACAAAGGCTAACAAGCTGAGAGTGGTAGAATGGCAGAATGAAAAGATCTGGTGTCCTCACTGAATCACTGAACTGCCACCTACCTCCAGACTTTCATTAAGAAAACACAAAAAAAATGTACTGATGATTAAGTCATTGCTGGTCTGCTTTTCTGTTGCTTGCAACTGAAAGCATTCCTAATTGCTATATCCACAGAAGCTCAAAATGGGAATGATGTATTTTTAACATTACTCTTAAAGTTTTTTGAAAAGCTCGGGATATTTTTCTGCCATAAGATTGGGGCACGAGCTCCTATAAAACAATGATTTTTTTTTTTAAGTACAGAATTTCTGCAGTAGACATTACAGAAGGTCTAGTGATTGCACCAGTGCTGTCTACAGCTACCTTGGAGGAGCTGTCCTGCTTATAATAGAGGTCACTTTTACATATGAGATAATTTTAGGTCATATCTGTGTAA
This sequence comes from Indri indri, assembly GCA_004363605.1. Classification (NCBI taxonomy): domain Eukaryota; kingdom Metazoa; phylum Chordata; class Mammalia; order Primates; family Indriidae; genus Indri; species Indri indri. The sequence goes on from RJWJ010026134.1 coordinate 12,800, forward strand.
GTCAGACACAACATATTGATTGCCTAGACCAGGAATTGGCAAACTACAGCCCATCTTTATTTGCAAATAAAATTGTATTAGAAGAGAGCCATGCCCACTAATTTACATATTGTCTATGGCTGTTTTGAAGTACAAAGACAGAGTTGACAAGTTGCAATAGGAAGTTGTGAACGTCAGGAAGACATTAGATAACGTATAATATAAGTTCAAAAAGTGCTTAGAGCATTGGTGGTATAATGGTGAGCACAGATGCTTTCCAAAAAGTGCTAAGAGCTTTGAACATACATAAAGCATGATAAGAAGATAGAGTTCTCTGTCAGAGTGTTCAGAGAAGGCCACTCTGTGAAGGTAACATCTGAACTGAGATATGAACGGAGTGAGTGAGTAAATCATGTGATGATCTGGGGGAAAAGCTTTATAGGTAGAGGGAACAAGTAGAAAAGCTTCATATGTTAAAGAATAGCAAGAAGGTCAGTATGGCTACAGCAAAGTACGGCAGAAGATGGTGAGAAGATGAGATTAGATAGGTAGTAGGGAGCCAGCTCACATGGGGTCTTGTTGGCTATAGAAAATAATTTGAATTTTCCTCTGAATAAGGTGATTGTCAACTTAGATGGAGAGCTTCGAACCAAAAACTGACACAATGTGATTTTCATTACAAAACATCACTCTACCTTCAGTCCTGACTGCGGTTGTGTGTGGCTGGATTTATACACAAGCATAAAACTAGATAAAATACATGAAGCAGGGTTTTCAGGCACTGGGCAACTGGGCCTGCATGGCTGTGATCCTTGACTTCAGGAAAACACAAGGTGAACCCTCCATTGTCCCTATTTTTCTGCCTGAGGAAACTTTCTCAACCCAGCACAAGAAAGGGGAACCCAAACATTGAACAGCAGTCTTTTGCTAAATGGAGGAAAAATAGATTGAAATTTGGGGCTACTGAGGTAAATGAAATTTGTGAAGCTTCACTGGCAAATTCTATCAAACATTTGTGTGAATGTCCTAAATATCCCAAATTAGCAGCCAAGATTGTCAGGTGGAATAAAATAGCAGAACCCAAACATTTGCTGCTTACAAGAAATACATTTTAAATACAAAGACATAAATAGGTTAAAAATAAAATGATGAGAAAACACATACCATGCTAACACTAATCAAAAGAAAGCGGCAGTGGTTATATTAATATCAGACAAAGTAGATTTTTAGAATAAAAATATTATCAGGGCATGATAAAGGGCACCAATTCATCAGGAGGATATAACCATCCCAAATCTTTATGTACCTAATAACAGAGATTCAAAATACATGAAGCTGGCCTGACACAGTGGCTCATGCCTGTAATTTCAGCACTTTAGAAGGCTGAGGCAGGAGAATCACTTGAGGCCAGGAATTTGAGACCAGCCTGGGTAACATAGCAAGACTTCCTCCCCACAAAAAAAAAAAAAAAAAATGAAAAATTAGCTGGGCATGGTGGCTTGTGCCTACCTAGCTATTCAGGAGGCTGAGGTGGGAGGATTGCTTAAACCCAGGAGTTTTGTGGCTGCAGTGAGCTATAAGTGTACTCCAGCCTCAGCAACAGAGCAAGACCCTGTCACACACACAAAAAAAATAGGTGAAGCAAAAAAAAAAATACAGCTTCAAGGAGAAGTAGTCAAATCACAATTATAGTTGAAGATTTCAACTCCTGTCTCTCAATAATTGATAAAAATAAATGGACAAAATATCAGTGTAAATATGGAAGACTTGACCAACACTATCAACCAACTTGACCTAACTGACATTTACAAAACACTTCATCCAACAAAAGATAATTCTAAAAAATTTTAGTTTAAAAAGCAGACATAAGTACATAGCAGTCAGAGGGTGCTGAGAACAGGCAGAGTGGTTCCACACAATCCAATCCACCCTGAGGATAGTACCACATACAATTGTATCAGTTAATAATTCATCTTGCTATATGGAACAGAATGTGGAAACAATAGTAGTTTAAATAAACAGGGTGTCATTTTTCCTACATAGCAGCAATAAATCAATGTTTTCAAAGACAAAAATCTTTGTTTGACTCTTGGCCTTTCTCCCATATAAATATTGAGCATTAAAAAGATGGTTTAAAATAAGTTTTTAAAAAAACTGAGGTAGATCTTGCCATCATACCCACAAATACATGTAGAAAGACACTGGAAATGGAAAGAAAAGCGGCAATGCAGTTTCAGTATCTTCTTAAAAAAAAATCTTTCCCAGAAAGCCCCCAGCAGAATTCTGCTCAGATCTCATTGGCCAGAGTTGGGTAACATGGCCATGCTTTCCTTTAAGGGAGACTGGGAAAGAGAAAAGAAAAGCAAGGTTGTTTTAATGACCCAGATCAGTGCTTTCTAATAGATATAATAGATACTAATGCAAGCCACATAAGTAATTTTCTAGTAGGCATATTTTTAAGTAAAAAGAAGCAGGCAAATTAATTTTAATAATATATTTTAATCCAACATATCCAAAATATTATTTCCACATGCAATTAATATAAAAATTATTAATGAGATATTTTACATTTTTATACTTACTTTTTAAACTCTGGTGTATAGTTTACATTTACAACATGTCAATTCAGACTAGCCTTATTTCACATGCTCAGTAGCCACATGTGGCTAGTGGTTACCCAAGTTGGACATATTGGATATCACAACTCTAGAGAAATCACAAGACATTGCTTGGGACAGAGTACTTTACAACTCCAATAAAATCAGGTTTTGTTAACAAGGGAGAAGAGAGACTGGAGTGGATATGAATATAGGCAACTAACAATGGCCGTTGCACTAATGCAATTATTGATTAGCTTGAATCGTTAAATAAAAGTGAAACAAGGTGGTTTCTGTTTAAGAGTACAGGGAAGTCCACAGACTATTTTAAAGTTTTTTTGTACAATTTAACCAAAAAAGAGTTTCATGTTCTTCAGAAAACTCAGCATTACGAATGCTCCTCAAATCTTATTTATGCAATAAATATTGACTGATAGCTTTATAGCGTTTTTTTCAATCCCTTCAAGACTTCAATTACTCCTCTGTGCTGTCTGGGTCATGGTATATCATATTTCCTCTGAAAGGAATATTCTCCTTCCTAGTCCCACCTTCCCATTCCTAAATCTGGCTGACTCTAACTCACCTTTCAGGTCTCAGATTAAATGTTACTGCCTAAGGAAAACCTTTTCTAATCCCATATGATTACATTACATATTTTTATGGCCCCCTGTCATCTATCTATTATTACGCTCATTGCACTTTACTGTAATTATTTATTTTATCATCTGTCTCCCTCACTTTATTGTATGTCTTAAGAGGTCTGAGATCGTATCTGTTTTGTTATAAAAAACAAACAAACAGTCTGCTGTTATCACGCAGACTGCCTGCCCCATGTTTATTATATACTTGTTGAATGAATGAAAGAATGAAATGCCATGTACTATACTAAGCTATGAAAAAAATAGTTGAATACAGACCTCAATATAAATGAATAATACTACCATGTGGTTAGGGCTACTACAGAGGCATGAACCTGATACTATGGAATACAGAAGGGATGAGCTTAAACTGAGTCTTGAAAAATGTGTTCACCATAGAGGCAGGGAGGGGAAGAGCAGTCCAGGCAGAAGAGACAATAGTCTAGCAAAAGACATAAAATCCCGAATCAAGGCAATTGTAATGGGGGAGGGACCGGAAATCCAAGATATATTTTGAAAGTAGGATCACTAAGAATTGATAAAAAATAGATTGTGAGTGTCGAGGAAACAGAAGGTATCCAAGATAACTTTCACCTTTTTACTTTTGGTAACCAGGCTGGTGGTAATACTGCTCATTAAGTAGGAATTAAAAGAGAAGTAAATATTTTGGAAAAGGAGAAAATTAACTAATCTTAGAATAAACAGAGTTTTAGGGCTTGGGGAAACTTTTGGGTATAGATGATTAAAAATTCAGTCAGAAATTTGGACTGGAAAACATATTTAAAGGACTCAACGGAGTACAGAAGACAGTTTGAAAGATGGGCAGAAAGTAAGGTCAAGCTCACTTGAATGAATACCCACAAAAACATGACATGATTGCAAAGTAATTCAATCGTTTCTTAAAAAAAAAAAAAAAGCATGACTTAAACATGCAAATGAATGATGCTTCTGTCAAATGAGTCACCTCAGGAGGCCCTGCACCCATGCTGGCTCTGCTGCTACTATGGCTAAAAATATTGTTAACACTCCTCTTTTGGTTCATTCTTGAAAGTGAACAAGCTATTCTTTTGAACATCCTCAAATGGCAAATCCTAATTGTTTCACAATGAATTTGATTGGGGGAACAGAAAAAAAAAATTCAGGGCCACATCTGATAAGTAAGAGGAATGAATGATCATATTATATAAGATCATTTTGGTTCAAAAGAAAGGAGTAGCAAGTAGCAAGAAAGATTTTCTTATATGACTTACAAACTGAAACTTAAAGCAATTTTAATTCAACAAATATTTATGCCATATCTATGGGCCAGTTACTATACTCTTATGTACACTATAGCAAAAAGGAAGTTCCTAATGTGTTTTAAGCTATACAATGACATTTGAATATATATTCAGTTTCCCATGTTGACCCCTCTGAAAAATATATTGCTTAGGGAAGTATTACATCCTCCTGGTTTCCACATGGTTGAGCCAAATACCACTTTATTGTGCCCCTAAAGCTCCAGGTGCATATCTCTTTGATAGAATATTCATATAATGCTGTTATTATCTCTTCATGTCTGTTTGCCTCACAAGACATTCTGATTACCTTATTTAGCACTTAGCATGGTGCCTGGAACAGAGCAGTGGCTAATAAATGTTTGTTCAATGAATGGGTGGATGGAATAATGAGGAATGAGTAAATGGCATAATTTAAAAACTTCATTCTGATTTCTGCTCGAATGAGCTGTTCTCAGAGAAGTCTTTCCTAACCAGCCAATATAAACAGTCCCACATATCTACCATGGTTGGTCTCTATCTTTCTACATTGCTTTATTTTCCTCCATAATATTTATTAATATCTGAAATGAATGTATATATTTGTCTATTTTTTATTGTCCATCTCTCTCAGCTATGATGATTAATTTTATGTGTCAACTTGACTGGGCAAAGGGATGTCCAGATAGCTGATAAAACATTATTTCTGGGTGTGTCTATGAGGGTGTTCTGGAAGAGATGAGCATGTGAATTGGTGAACTGAGTAGAGCAGATGGTTCCTCCCAATGTGAGTGGGCATCATACAATCCGCTGAGGGTGTGAATAGAATAAAAAGGCAAAGAAAGTAAGAATTAATTCACTTTCTCTGCTTGAACTGAGACATCTATTTTTTCATGCACTTGGATATTAGGGCTCTTGGTTCTTGGGCTTTCAGACTCAGACTAGGATTTACACTATCAACCCATCCCTCCTGCCCCCAAATTCTCAGGCCTTTGGCTTCAGACTGAATTACACTACCAGTGTTCTTTGTTCTCCAGCTTGCAGACAGCAGACTGTGTGACCTCTTGGCCTCCACAACTGTATGAGGCAATTCCCACAATCAATCAATCAATCTATCTATCTATCCTATTGCTTCTGCTTCTCTGGAGAACCCTGACTTATTCATCAACCTACATGAGAGCAGTGGCCTTGCTAAGGTTGTTTATGGATATATCTACCAGAACCTAGAACAGTTGCTGGAACAACAGTTTCTTTTAAAATAAATAAATGCACATTTACATTATCCATTGCCATATAATAAATTACTCTAAAACTTAGTGGCTTAAAACAATAACCATTTCATTATATCTCATGCCTTTGTGGGTCAGGAATTAGGGCAGGGCTTAGTTGGGAGATTCTTCTGTCAGTTGAGGACAAGATTGATCTGGAGAGTCCAAGACAGCTTTATTTAAATTTCTGAAACCTTGGCAGAGGAGACTGGAAGACTGGACTTAGCTAGGTCTGATGACCAAAGTCCCTACACATGGTCTCTCCAACATGGCAGAGAAGACTTCTTTCGTGGTGGTTGAGAGTTCTCAGCGTTCAGAGAGATGTGAGCAATTCCTGTTACTTAGCTTCAAAAGTCCCACTCTGTCATATTCTATTCATCAAGTAAGTCACTAATTGTAGCATATATTCAAAGGAAGGAGAATTCTCTCAAAGGAAGGATTAGCAAAGAATTTTTGGACATTTTAAAATCTTCTACAATGCATGAAAGGAAAAAAATGAATATGTAAAATCATACAGGGATCTAAAACAGAACACTGATTGCCAAATGAGCCAGACATAAGTAGGCAGGAAGAAAAGAATTTACAACCCATACATCTTTTCTCTACTCACAAAAAGACCAACTTTTACAGGGAGATCAAACTCCTGGAAAAATGTCTGGTAAACATTAACTATGTATCAACCACTTTATTGAGAACTGCATATGTATTCTCTCATTTGGTCCTTACAAACCACACTATTGAGTGGATATCATTATAATCACCCCTCTTTTACAGATGATGAAACTGAGGCACAGAGGCAAGAAGCAATGTTCAAGATTACACAATTAGTGAGTGATAGGACTGAGCTCTGAACCCAGATTTTTTAACCCTAGAGCTCACAGTCTTACCCACCAAACCACAGGGCTCTCGAGGTAGGCATTATAATATATTGCAAGGCTAATTTTCTCCCAAAGAATGAGCAGGAGGGACCTATTTTAAGAAGGTGAAAAGGACATGAGCTTTAGAGCCAGACCTGTGTCATAACCCTGACTCTTTGTAATACTAACTGTGCTCCTGTGGGCAAGTTATTTGGCCCAAATTACTCATCTGTAAAATAGGGACGATGATATCTAGTTTGTAGAATACAATGAAGATTAAAGAGAATATTTTAAAGTGCCTAGAATAGATCCGTCACTTAGACTTAAAAAGTGTTAGTTCCTTTCTCAGATACATAACTAGTGCCCTACTTACAGGGAGAATCAATCCCATTTTGTGTCACAATTTTTCAGAAGAATTTTTTATGACATAATCAAATATTTATGCTGAGAGAAAAAAAAAGTGCTCCAGAAATTTAGATTTATCTGTCTCTCTAGTCAGTTTAGTTTCTGCCCTACCTAGTGTGAACTACAGAATCAATTCTTTTAACAAAAGCAAGGTTACCACCGACAAATTAGTAGTAGGCAGCCGTCAACACAATTTTTTATTGGTAATAGAAATAATTTTAGAAAATGCTTACTTTTTAGTTAAAATTAGAATGAGAATGACCTATAAAATAATATTGGGAAGAAAAACGTTCTAGATTCATATCTAGCTCCATGTTCTACTAAGTATCATAGGGAGAGAAATCGTGATATTAGGATATCAGTATTTCTGACTCTTACAATCTTACGAATATGATTAGCATGAATATTTTATTACCAAAAGTGTATAGCCACAGTTTTGTAGGAAACTGATTTCCTTTTCACAGCTAAAAGCACAAGATTGGCACTTGGCCACTTATAACTGTTATGTATAATAATTTACACTACTATTTTAAGTCTTAAATGAGTTACTTGCCTACCAAATAACAAAGAACATCGATTGCATTTACCATTCTCAGGTTTTGTACTTTCTGAATAAGGATGGGAAATAAACTTGAGAGTAGGCAGGCAGTCCAAGTATACAGAACATAATTGTACCACTAGACAAGGGAAGAAGTAGGACAGCTTGTGGTGACCTAAGGAGAAAGCTCAGAGCTACTAGAAGAAAAAGAAGGAGGAAAAAGTAGCTGGAGGTCAAGTGCAGAGTAGTGCAGCATAGAAGCCTAGACAAATACATGACAAACACAAAAGATGGAAACATTCTTGACTTCTAATAATGCTATATTTACAAATACCATATTTAAAGACCAAAATTGTTCCCTAGTATACATTTTCTAATGGCCTAAGTTACAAATTAGAGTGTTGAATCTTGGAGTAGGAGGACTTCTCTAAAGCAATAGAAAATATGAGAATTACAGAAGTAAGAGATAAATGAGTAGGGAAGCAAAGTCTTGTGATACTAATCTTAAAAATTGTGAAACTATTTTTGTTTTTTTTACAATTAAAGAGAAGAGCAGAAGCATGTGTGTGGATCTTGAAGAGGACAGACGTCAGAGAGAACTTCAAGAGAAGCATGGAAAACCAAGACTTTAAGAAAGCAATCTCTGAGGGCGGGCCTGTGCTGTGGACAGAGCAATAGAAGAGCTAACTATGATTATCAAATAAAGCCTTTTATAGCCAATGACTTATAAAGGAGTCACAAATCTCATTTAATTATATAATAAGTGCATTTCTAAAAGCTTCCTATGAATTAACCAGTGGAGACCAATTAAAGGGATAATAGTTTACTCTTTGCTCATTAAGTTACTATAGCGAGTTTGGCAGTCAAACAAGGAGACAAAAAAACAACAAAAGAAAATGGACTTTTGCCCATGGAGGGTATTAAAATTCTATGCCTCTTCACAGTCATAAAAAATTTTCACAAATTATTGCACTTGAGATTCTTGTGATTAGCACACACACACTGAATGAGACACAGTAGAAAAGTGACAGGAGAAAGTCTGAAAGTCACATGCCTATCAATGCCCTGAGTCATCACCCTGGCAAGAATGTGAACTGATCAATTGCTACACATGGTTTTTTTTTTTTAAGGGCCAAGTAGAGAGATAAATGTTTGTACAATGGGAAACAATTGAATGGCAACTCAGGTATGATATTATACTGGATCATTTTGGAAGGAAAGTGTTACAAATGTAAGCAGCTGCTTGTATGTTCTATGATTGGAGGCCCACCCAAAGGGGTGCCTGCTCTCTAACTAAAAATATGTCTCCCATTGATTGAGGTGCCTGAAATTCATACCATCACCTATCACCTATCACTTTAGGTTCTTTAGGTTTACAGCATGGAAAGAAAGACCCTAGGTCAGTTGGGAAATGAGGCCAAGGCAGACCAGAAAGAGGGAGCCTAGGCAGCAAGAGAGTGCTTGATGTTCAAAAGATGACACAGAAAGGTCAGCAAAGGGAAAATGGAAAGGCACCAAAAACAGCTCTTCCTAATATTCTCCAAGAATTTGGCCCAAAGGAAATAAGAGTTTGATATTTTCTATCAGTGAGTAAGATATTACTCACTAAATTGGCCATCTTTGGCCTCAATTATTTTTGCTGCTTACTGAAATGTGTTTTGTGTATTTATTACAAAGGCTTTGCTTCTTTCTGGAAATTGATTTTGCCACTTGGCTCCTTTCCAGATCAGTTCCCTTCCAATCACCATTAATGGCTATTGATTGAATGTGACAATTTTTAGGTTCAGATGGGCTAAATGCCTTAGTAGAGAGAGATTTATATCAAATCCAAGATCTATTTTTACCTAAATCTTTAGAATTTGGTCCAGATAGAGGGATTATGGAAACCACATGCATATATATAGAACTTTCAAATATATGTTTTTTATATATGTTATATATTGTCCAAGAATTTGGCCCAAAGAGAATGAGAGTTCCGTTTTCTATCTTTTTATCTTACTCATTGAATTGGCCTTTTTGGGCTTTGATTATTTTGTTGCTTTTTGTATACCTAATATATGTTATATATAATATATAACAAATATTAAAATGTTATCTCTCTCTATATATACTGCATTAGAATTTTTTAAGAAAGAGAAAGAGATGTATACGTACATTTTAAACGTTAACATTAACATTAACATTAAGACTTAAGTTTTCTAGATGGTTACTCATGTCTAGATGACTCAATTGATATCAGAATACTATAGAGTCCAACTTCTTAATATTTCCCCTCGTCTCCATCCCCACCTCTACTTCCCTGGTTTATGTCCTCATCACTCCACTGAAACAGTCCAGCCTTCCTGGAGAGTTGTTCCCCACCGGCCACATTAATTCACAGTGCTGTCAGAGTAAGTTTTAAAAAAGCAAATCTGACTCTGTCGCTTACTGCTTTAAAAGCTATGATGGCTTCACACTGCCCTCAGGATAAAGTTCAGACTTCTTGCCATCGTATTCAAAATGCTGGTCCCAGCCAATCTCTGCAATCTCTTTTCCATATCTAACTTTCAGTTCATTCTATGCTCCTGCCATGGTGAATAATCTGCAATTTGTAAAGAGCTAGTATTTTCTTACACCTCCCTATCTTTTTGTACTTGCTATTCCTTCTACATGAAAAGCCCTCTCCTCTTGCCTCCCATGGCCAAGCAATTTTTCAAAATTGAACTTAGACATCATTTCCTCTATGAAGCTCCCACAACACACATGCATAGCTGGCACTTACTACACTGCACTAGAATTGTTTTCTTCTTTGTTTTTCCTACTAGACTGTGAATCTTGTATCCCCAGAACCTATTGTACTACTACAGTGCCTGAAATATAACTAGGTACTCAATGTTGAATGAACATGAGAGGTTGCTTCTATTAAGCAAAAAATTATCTA
>RJWJ010026135.1:0-23277 GCA_004363605.1 Indri indri
TAATGCCTCTATCCAGAGACGATGACAACAAACCTTCTGGTTCATTTCCCTCTGGTATCTATTCTAGGCATATAATCAACAAAAACAAGTGTTTGGGGAAAAGGAAGTCATAGTTGATCCCAAATCACGGTGAAAACAGAGTCAGTCAACAGGAGGCACAACATTTATTTAATAATGGAAACGTATTTTAAGATTTCCTATCCTATGGTTGCTTTTATATTAACTTGCATTGTTACTCCATTTCATAGCTGATACCCTTTTTCAAATGAAGCCTGTGTGTCATCAGTTTATTGGTGAGAAATTGTCCTCCACCTTTCTGAAGGATCCAGCAAGATAGTACAAACAATAAAAGCCAATATTAGGAATGACTTTGTCTCTACAAACTGGCCTCCAGGCATCACCACCCTCACAACTCTGCTCTCCTCCCAACCCCCATCATGGGTCCACCTTGTCATTCTCCCCAACCACCCCAGGCCAGTAGGTAACAGGGGTAACAGCATTGTCAACCCTCAGCACCTCAAACCTCAGTTCACAGGCATCTCTGTCAAACCACTAATTAATGTTATCTTCATCAACTTTTCTGTTCTAGAAAATTGATTTACTGTCATAGAGTGACTGGGCTACTACGTAGTTCCAAAAGACAGAGATCTTCCAATACGCCCATGCTTTCAGTTATTTCAGAAATGTTATGTTTTAACAACACTGTTCCCCCTTCCACGCAATCATGCTGAGCTAGCGCCCAGGCCTGGAATCGGGCCGCAGCCTCTCCTCCGCATCCTCCGCCTCCTGACCATGGACCCCCACAAAGTGAGCGAGCTTCGGGTCTTTGTGAAATGTGTAAGCAGGATCCAAGCATTCTGCACAACGAGGAAATGCGCTTCCTGAGGGAGTGGGTGGAGAGCATGGGGTGGGGGGTAAAGTTCCACCTGCTACTCAGAAAGCTAAATCAGAAGAAAATATTAAGGAAGAAAAAACAGATAGTAAGACGGTAGAGGAAAACATACAGACAGAGGAACTATCAAGTGAGGAAAGTGATCTAGAAATTGATAATGAAGGTGTGACTGAACCAGACACTGATGCCCCTCAAGAAATGGGAGATGAAAATGTAGAGATAACCAAGGAGATGATAGATCAATCAAATGATAAGAAAGTTGCAGCCATTGAAGCCCTAAATGATGGTGAACTACGGAAAGCCATTGACTTGTTCACAGATGCCATCGAGCTGAATCCTCGGTTGGCCATTTTGTACGCCAAGAGAGCCAGTGTCTTCAACCAATTACAGAAGCCAGATGCTGCCATCTGAGATTGCGATAGAGCCATTGAAATAACTCCTGATTCAGCTCAGCCTTACAAGTGGAGAAGGAAAGCACACAGACTTCTGGGCCATTGGGAAGAAGCAGCCCACGATCTTGCCCTTGCCTGTATACTGGGTTGTGATGAAGATGCTAGTGCAATGCTGAAAGAAGTTCAGCCTAGGGCCCAGAAAACTGCAGAACATCGGAGAAAGTATGAGTGAAAACATGAAGAGCAAGAGATCAAAGAAAGAATAGAAAGGGTTAAGAAGCCTGGAGAAGAGCATGAGAGAGCCCAGAGGGAGGAAGAAGCCAGACAACAATCAGGAGGTCAGTATGGCTCTTTTCCAGGTGACTTTCCTGGGGAATTGCCTGGTAATGTTCCTGAAGGAATGCCTGGAATGGGAGGAATGCTGGGACTCAATGAAATTCTTAGTGATCCAGAGGTTCCTGCAGCCAGGCAGGATCCAGAAGTTATGGTGGCCTTGCAGGATGTGGCCCAGAACCCAGCAAATACGTCAAAATACCAGAGTAACTCAAACGTTATGCATCTCATCAGAAAATTGTCAGCCAAATTTGGAGGTCAAGCATGATGCCCTTCTGACTAATAAAGCCCATGCTGAAGGAAAAGCAACCTATATCACCTAATGGATGTTGCGATAATACAAACCAGTGTACCCCTGACCTTCTCATCAAGAGAGCTGGGGTGCTTTGAAGATAATCCCTGCCCCTCTTCCCCAAATGCAGCTGAAACATTTTGCAGTGGTTTGCCATTAGGGTACTCATTCAGATAATGTTTTCCAACTAGAAATTACAGGCTTTAGACACTTTTTAAACCTTAAAAATATTTAAAACTAATTAAAAGGGTGTGTTAATTCCTAAAAAAACAAAACAAAACACTGTTTAACTGCACTATTATTGTTTTTTTCTATCACCATTAATCCAAAACCTAAGTGATCTACCCCAGGTAATTAAGAGGTTTTATTTGATTTTATTTGGAAGAAAAAAAAATGGGCTCAATCTGTTTTATTTTATTGTTTTAATTCTTCCAGATCCTGATCAATCTGTTTTAATGTAAAATATTTGTAACCTGCTTTCTTTTTTCTTTCTTTTTTTTTTTTTTTTTTTTTTTTTTTTTTTTTTTTTTTTTTTTTTTTTTTTTTTTTTTTTTTTTGCAAAAATGGGATCATTATGGTTTTGTGTTTACTGTTTCGTAAACTATTGTATTGGTTAACCAGATATGGAAGTAATTGGAAAAGATAACTACATATTCTCACTTCTATGTGGAAGCTAAAAAAGTTGATCTCATACAAGAGGAGTTAATCTCACACAAGTACAGAGTAGAATAGTGGTTACTAGAGGCTCGGGAGGGTAGGTGGGAAGGGGAGACAGGGAGACATTGGTTAAAGGATACAAAATTACTGCCAGATAGGAGGAATGTGTTATAGTGTTCTATAGCACTGTAGGGTGACTATAGTTAACAATAATTTATTGTGTATTTCCAAATAGTTAGAAGAGAGGGTTTTGAATGTTCCCAACACAAATACATGGTAAATGTTTGAGGTGATGGATATGCTAATCACTCTGATCAATCACTACGCATTGTATGTATTGAAATATCACTATATACCCCATAAATACAATTATTATGTGTCAATTTTTTTAAAAAAGCAGAAAAAGAAAGCCAGTGTTTCTGAAAAAGATCTTGTCACCCATCAAGATTGGCCATTATCAAAAATTTTGAAGAAACTTTAATTAATTGGCAATAAAACTCTTTCTATATATAATTAATACTTTTTCTTCATTTAGGACTATCATGCCATGAAGAAAATATGTATTTCTATAACATAGAACAAATGAAATTAGGGGAAAATACTTCATACTAAGGTTTATAGTTTTAAAATAAGATTAACCAAAGAAGACAGTGCTTAACCAAGAGTAGTAAATATCATAAAGTGGAATTTCAGGCACCCTAAAAATGGGAGAGATTTCTGGGCAGGGCTTTCCTATACTGCCCTCATATAATATCTGCAAGGGACCATCCACAATGTCTTCATATAAATCGAGCCAAACTTTTCAACCAGGACCCTAACTAAACTAGACGAAATTCTAAGAAGTGTGCATTGGCATCTCTCTGGCCACAATGTAGCAACAATCAATGTTAGTATGTCTGGAAAGCAAACCTTCCTTCTAAAAGATTCACAGGCACACAAATTATGCAAAATCTTTCAGGTCGACATTCAAAAGCCACAAATGAATACAGCTTACTAAACAAGAGGAATGTTACAGAATAGCAACTAAATTTTCATTTGTCTAGCACAATTTAGTATGAGATAACTGAAGCTTCAGATGGCAATGTGTTGGTTATTGACTGTATGAGAAAAGTGGATACCTGAATGATTCAAAAATTTAACTATGGTTCAAAAGAGTGCTTTGTATTTACTAAAATTCTTTATGATGCACCTAGTGTTTAGAATTACAATAAAATCCTTAGAGAGAGGCCAGCTTAAAAAAAAGTTCAAGCTTATAAAATGTTCCATTTGCCCTTTTCCACTTATTGCATTTATAGCTTAAGTTCCAAGCTAGAAAAATTATTTGAATACCCAAGTGGTTTTTGTAGAGATTCTGAAGGCACTAAGCTACGACTTCCTCAGGTGGAAAGTGTCATTTGATAGCACTTACAAAATGCTACAAGCAGAAAAGTGGAAGGTTTGAACAAGCAACTCCTTCAGCTCATCTCCCAGATCTCTCTCCTCCTTAAGGTAAGGTTATTTGTCAAACCAGCAGGATTTCACAGGTCATGTCTTTTAACCTGTTCATTTCATTTAGTAATGGGGGTTGGTTCTGATGCTTTTCGGGAATTAGACTTTATGAACAGAAAATTATAAGATATCTAGACCTATTAAGTAGATTTTTCCATCTATCTGCAAAATACAGTATTTGTAAGGAGTTAATTACATACATTCTCTCCACCACAAATGTCATATGCCATAATAGGTAAGAATAACAGTAACATCTGAGGCCATTATGTAAATACAGAATATAAATAAAACAGCATGCACAAAACTCTCCCAACAGGTTCCGGTTGCACTGCAGTACAACATGATCATCATTTTTATTCCCTCCAACAGTTATCTGATCTCAGTTCTGAGATGCTGACAGAGAAAGACAAGATTTAACAAAAGATAAATATATACACAAGTAAAATGACATTTAAAGTCTTATTCATTATGAATGCTATAGTTATATTTATCAAGGTAGTCTTTATTGATTCTCAGACACTTTAATACCAGCTCTGCCTATAAAATAATGACAGGGCTGTTTTCATTTAGGTGTCAGTCTTACAGTTCTGGGTTTTTCTAATCATTGTGTCTTACACACAGTATCTCTCAGGAGATAACGCTGTAATAATGATGTGGGAAAAACATGTTTAAAGAAACTAAATAGTGATCAGGTAGGATACATATACTACAAATATATTTAATTTTACATCAAACATAGGTATATATCAGTTTCTGTTAAATTAGATTTGGAAGGAAAAGGAGATCCACACATTGTGATTCTGTTCTGTCGTTGCAAGGCCATTTCAAACACAAAATGGAAGGATTCTCTGAGGAAAAAGAATCTTTTCCTTTTTCTGTTAGAAAAACAGTCCTCTGCACTTCGTATCAGGATATTTCCCATGATATCCTTGTCAGCCCAAATCACTGAAACATTCTAGCATTTGAGATAAGTCAGCTCCTCGTGGACTTAAAAAGAAGAGCCTACTTGTAAAGTTCCCTTTATTTGCTCAAATTCATTTTCAGTACCATTTTCTAGCATTCATATGGCACGGCCCAACTACTGATGAAGAGGGCAGTGCCACCCTTGAAGTCAGGGTCTGATTATGGAGGCGGTAAATATTGGGTGAAAAATATATTTAAAAATTAATCAAATCATCCCTTGATTCTGCTCCAGGCATAGAAGTCAGATTTTTTTCCCACCACTGATATCCCCAGTGGAAAGATAAGCTTTTCCATGGAAATAATTCCTTTTGAAGAAACTGTTCATTCAATTTTACTCTTTTAATTGCACAAAAAAGTTGAGAGGATAACTTTCTATAGTAACTAGGATGAATTCAGAATTCTACTTGCCACTTATGTTTATGCGCATGAGAATTATTTGGAAGCAATATATCCAGTTCTCAATTCATTCAAATCTTTTGTTGCACAATTTTCAAAGGAGATGCTACAATTCAGTTATTTTAGCACCTTTGCTAATTAAGAGCCATTCTAGTTAGAGGAAAAGAACAAATACTTGTTAACTAAAAACTACATACTTTGTACTATGCCATTCTCTATGGAGGAATACAAAAGCCAGTAAGAGGGCATTCCCTAAAGGAGCCTGCAGAAAGGCTGGAAAGATAAAATTGACAAGGTATTGCTCACTCTTAGGCCCAACCAGTCCAGCCTAATCAGTCAGTGTGTTCCATCTTCCCCATCACCAGCGATTAGTTTAAATTTAAGCACGTGACCAAGTTGGACCAAACTGGGGTCCATCTAGGACTTTGGCTATCTGGACTTTAGCTGGAGTTGCCAAGCTGGAAGGCTCATTCATTTACGCATTCAGTCTTTATTAGATATCTACCCTGTCGGGCACCCTTCTAGATGGCAGATGTAAGCCACACAGAGGAAAACAAAAGGGAGGGAGGGAAAGAAATAGATGGTTGGAGCATCGGGATTCAACGATGCCTAAAGTTTGATCAACCCCTGGACTTTAGTTACATGAATCAATAAACCTCTTAGTTTAAGACAATTTGAGTTGGGGCTTCTGACACTTGCAACCCAGACTGCTAACTAACACCCCACCCTCACCCCCAGAGTCTAACAGTGGAAATGGGAGTGAAGCCTCACCTCCTTGTACCAGCGGTCTTGCCTGCTCCCAGTATTATGGTCATAGCCCTAAGCCATTTTCAGCAGCCTTGTAGCCCATTCCTCACTCAACCCTTCCTAGCAATTCTATACCCAATTTAGGTGACCTTCCAACTCAGACTGGTTTCAAAAATTTGGGGATCACCTACCCTCCAACTTAGACTTTTTTCCTTTGGGGAGAAAAGAAAACCCACTCAGTACCTATATCCTCACATAAATACATGCAAACACATCACCAGAATCAGAGATGTGGAGTTGGAGGTACCCCACCACGGCATCTTACACAATGCAGTAGTGCTGTACAATCATCCCAGAACAAGAATTAACCGGCCTCTGATTAAATACTTCTACAGTCAGGAAGCTAGCTCCCTCAGGCACCCTTCTGTTCCATAGATGGACAGCTTCTACATACGAGATATGTCGCTATTATACCAAATAAAAATTTCTCTCCCTGAAATTTCCATTGTTTTATGCTATTTCTGCTAAATAGAGCAACAAGAGAAAGCTTCCTTCCTTGTCTACTTGTCAGCAATTCAAATATTTGAAGACATTTTGAATTTATGATGACAAATCCCAAAATTTAATTGGTTCTTTTTCTTTTAGCAAACACACCACATGCTTGATTGACAATTTTAGCACAATTCTGTAACACATAGTAGGTTTCCAGAATGTTTGTTGGCATGTCTGGATGATCCAAAACCTCCAGAATTTTTCACAAGAACCTACTGCATTGAGAGCCCCTCTTTTACTTTTCTACCTTGTGTAACGGGTAATTTGTTTTTTTTTTTTTAACCCAAGCTCCAAGGTAGGACCGTAGTTCTATGGTCCCCAATCCCCCTGGCAGTGGCCCATTACCAGTCCATGGCCTGTTAGGAAACAGGCTACGCATCACCACCTGAGCTCCATACCACACACCCCCCAATCTGTTACACCCCACCCCTCATCCCCAGTCCATGAAAAAATTGTCTTCCATGAAACCAGCTACTGGTGCCAAAAAGTTGGGGACCACTGCCCTAGTTGGTTTGTTCATTGCTATGTGGACCGTGCCCAGAACAGTGTCTAGCACATGGCAGGGATTTATCAATGAGGGCTGATGAACTCAACAAATCTAAGTTCAGGAACCTCCATCCATTGCTGTTTACTTAATTTTTTGAATTCCAGCCTTGAGATTCAGTTAGTTGAGGTCTTTTTCAGTCTAAACTTCTTATTAGTTATACTTTTTAATTCATGTTCCCTCTAAATTTAATAAGTCTGCCTTGCTCAGCTTTATCGAAAACATTGAACAGGCTGGAACCAAGGTCAGGGCACTTTCGTTTATTATTCAGCAAGAGACTCAGGTCAGGATGACACTGAGCCATTATTCATACTCCAGGACTAAAGCAGCAAACCCAGCTTCATCATCTCATTTTGGGGAGGCTTTTTAAATGCTTTGTTGAAATCAAAACACAATATTTAATAGGTCAAGTATTATGAGATTATCTCTTTTTTAGGTCAAGAATGGTCCAATGTCAGCAATTTCATGTGGTTCAACCTAATTAAAAGCACCCCCTAATAGCTAGCCAATGTTTTGTTTGTTAATTTATCAGAGTTTTCCTTAGAGAAATCTACACTGGTTCTGTTCTGCCCTGTCCAGAATCTACCATCTTCAAAGGTATGAAAGCCAAGGTATTTGGCCTTGTCTTCTCCAACTCACAGAGCTCACCTGTGCAGATTCCTTCTTCACTTAGGATGCCATTTGCTTGAACCTAGAGACCAAGACCCATTCAATGTAACTAAGGAATGGTTTTCTACCAAAGCCTATGTGTATTGTGGGCTTTCACTAAACTGTGCTTTACCATTTATGGACTAAAGATTATTCTTCTTAAAGAAACTCTTAAACACACATAAGGGTTCTCAAAATACAACTTCGGAGCTAGGTAAATGACATTTACAGTGCCTTAATAAATGTCAATGTTAAGATATTTTTAAAAGTAAATAGCAAGGTGATAATTTATACTATTATGCAATACCTTCCCCTACCCCAAAAGTGTCAAATGATAACACAACTAATAATATGGGTAAATCAAAAAGAAAAATTGCATGAGGTTTATATGTGTGTGACCTTCAAGTAATAAATGTGAATCTTAAAGGGTCAGTGAAAAATATTGAAGTAAGTTCAAAACTGTTGAATATATGAATTTGCAATGAATGTACCAATACACGGAATAATTTTAAAGTTACACTATACATACACAGAGATTATACAGGCATTTACCTAGATGCAATTAGGAGAAAAATGATGTATAGAAAATTGTCTCTGGGCGGTTATCACAATAAAGGTGATAACTGAAGCTATCTGCCTTATTATTCTAATGTGATCCTAGTTCTTAGAGATACAAGTGGGTTGCAAAAGTGTAACATCCTGTGCATGGTGTACCATATAATTCGTTTTCCTAATTTTGTTTTTATTCATTTGTTATTTTGTAATTAGTAACAGTGGTCAGATGTGGGGAGTGGGAGAAAAAAATACTCCAGTAATGCAATATCATCAATATGTTTATCATTTTTAAATGCATGTAAGCAGTCTTAAAAAGGAAACCAGATCTAAGGTTTAATTAGATAAAATATCTAATAAATATTAATATCAATCATTAAATTAGAGAAGGAGGTAAACTTATGGCTTTAAAATTATAATGTCTAAAACTGGAAACAAGATTATTCTTACAAGAGGCCTTGGGCAAATGAACCTTGGCAACAAAGACTTCAAACGAGCTGTTTTAAATAAATTATTCTCTGTACTGGGCAGCTCAACCCGAACTATGAAAGCTTTTAGTACACAATTCAAAGGTTGCTTTTCCTCCCAGGAAAGTAATGTTGTGCCCTCTGTACTTGCTTCTAGAATCAGGCTTCTAGATTGTGTGACTGATAAATTGTCCATTATTCATCAAATTTCCCTAGTTTGTGATTTCTACAAAGCTCTTTGCTTCTCACCACTTTGAACAGTGCCCCTGCTCATTAGCAATAACCGTGTACCTTCAGAAAGGGAAGGATGCCCTCAAGCCAAGCTATCCAGGTATTATGTGCAGGACTAGTATAACATGCAATGGAATAAACAACCGAGTCTACTGTTTTCATCTGGGCTTGGTGATCAAGTTTGGATTTGAGTTTTTGCTTTATCTCGGCAACATTTTGGAGTATCTTGCTCATCTCAAATTAGATCACTTTCATGTTTAAAATTTCTAGGCTCACTGCTACTTTGTATTTTCAGATAGTCAGGAAGCATAAGCTTGGTCTATTGCCCTAACTCACTTTTCAAAAGCAACTCCTTGAAAAGGATTTGCAACTACAGCAAAGGTGACAAGTTGACCTTTACTGGCTGCAAGACCTTTGTCATAATAATCAGCTGCTTTCTGGTCTATAAGAGAACGATTCTTTTGGCTTTCATTTGTTGTTTCTAATATCGTCTGGGTCATTATAAATATTATACTGCAAGTGTTCAGAGAGCTAGGGTTTGAGTGGTGATGCCCTTGAAATGCCCCAGACCTTAATTTCATCTGGAAAATCAGGCAAAAACAAGATGTTTTCCCTTGTGCCCTATTTTTTGGAGGAAATGTTCACCATACTATTTGATAAATTAACCAATAAAACTTACTTTAAATTAAAGACATGTTAATCCTCGTATATTTCCTAGCTATTTAAATTTGTGATGGAATTTACCTCAAAAGAGACCACAAGTTCACACTAAATATGCCTCTAAGTCTTCCCCAAAGGACCAGTAGCCATTTACTAGAGTGTCTGTATATCAGAAAAAAAAAAAAAAAAGAAATACCCAAACCTGTAAGAGATTCCTAAACACTGGCTCTGAATTGATACTAATTTCTAGAAACCGAAAATGCCACTGTGAGCCACATGGCTCACAGTGGTCAGGCGATAGATGGTGACTTACATCAATTCCAAATTACAGTGGATCCAGCTGGTCCATGAATCTACCTTGCAATTATTCCCCAGTTGCTGAATGATGCATAATTGAAACAGACATACTTGGCAACTGGAAGAATCCCTGTGGGACGAGGACTGCTGGAACTTCCCTCCCCTACCAAGATAGTAAATCTGGGGACTTTCAGAGATTAATGGTACCACAAATGTCTTGAAAGAAGCAAGGATGGTGATGCCTATCACACACTCATTTAACTCATCAATTTGGCCCCTGCAGACATCAGATGGATTTTGGAGAATGACTGTGGATTATTATACTCTTAATCAGGTGGAGACTACAATTATTGCTGCCGACCCAGATATATTAGTATCTTTGCCAGAGCAAATAAACATGGCCTCTGGCACACGGTATGTAACTAATGCCATTTGCTTCATACTAATTTGCAAGGATTACCAGAAATAGTTCATGTTTGCCTCACAGGAAAACTTCACAGTCTTACTTCAGGGTTACATCAATTCACCTGCTCTCTGCCATAATACAGTCTGCAGAGATCTTTGTTGTGTTGATGCTCCACGAACTTCACACTGATCCACTATGATGGGCTCTTATGAGCAGGAACGAACAAGTACTTAATGTCTTAGTAAGATACATAAAAGATAAACCCCCCAAAATTTCAGAGATCCCTCCCCACCTCATTGAAGTTTCTAAGGGTTTAATGGTCTGGAACAAGTCAAAATATTCCCTTCAAGGTTAAAGATAAGTTGCTGCACTTTATACCACCTACCACCAAATAAAAGGCACAATGCTTAGAAGGTCTTTTTGAATTTGGGAAACAACATATACCACACTTTAGTGTGTTACTTTAACTCCTCTAGAGAATCCCCCTTAAATCTACCAATTTCAAGTAGGGATCAAAGCAAAAGAAGACTTTGCAGCAAGTTCAGGCTGCAGTACAAGCCTGTCCACCACTTGATACTTATTATGCAGCAGATTCAGTGATACCTGAAATCTCTCTGGCAAATAGGATGTTGTTTGGAATCTCTGGCGAATACCAAAGGAAACTCACAATGCAGACCTCTGGGATTGTGAAGACAATTTATGCCTTCTTCGGCAGATAACTCTTTTCCATTTGAGAAACAGCTTCTGGCCTTGATAGAGACTGAATACGGAAACATGGGACATCAGGTGACCATGAGGCCTGAGCTTCACATCATGAACTGGGTGTTGTCTAGCCACAGAATGTGCACCACAGCATTCTATCATAAACTGCAAATAAAATACTAAGATCGAGCAAGTTTGGAAAGCATGCAAAAGTTGCATAAGGTTACCCAAATTTCTTCAACACAATTCCTATTGCATTGCCTCCTCTCTCTCAATCCATGCCAATGGCTTCCTTATGATCAGTTGACTGAGGAAGATATTTGTGCTCCATACAAATCTCCATATTTATCCACTACCGAATAGGCTCTTAATAATCAGATGGACAAAATGACACACTCTGCAGGTACTGGTCTCTTTCTTCAGTCACCTCAATGCTTTCTTAATGGGTCATGGACAAAGTGGCCATGGAGACAGGAATAGAGACTATGCATGGGCTCCGTGACATGCACTTCCCCTAGAAATTACCTGGCCAAGTATGACTAAGCTGTCAACAGCTAAGACCAGCACTGATCCCCACATATGGCACCATTTCCCAGGGGTAGAGACCACCACCAGGTTGATTACATTGGACTTCTCCCAATATAGATGGGGTACAGATTTGTCCACTGCAGTAAACACATATTCTGGATACAAATTTGCCTTCCCTGCTAAAAGGGAAAGTAGTAGCTGAATACTGCCATTGGTAAACCCACAGAATGCTTTATGCGTTGTCATGGCATTCTCGATAGCATTGCTTCTGATCAACTAACTCACTTCACAGAGAAGGAAGTGAAACGATGGCTCATACCCATGAAATAAGCTGGCTAATTGAAAGGTGGAATGGCTTACTGAAGACTCAATTATGATACCAGTTGGGACCCGGCACCCAGAAAACGGGTTCCGTCTTGCAAGATGCAGTGCATGCTTTGAATCACAGGCTACTGTATGGCGCTATCTCCCCCACAACCAGAATACACAGATCTAGGAGTCAAGAAGTAGAAGTGGAAGTGGCTTCTCTCATCATTATGCTTGAAAACTCACTTTCAGAATTTGCACTTCCTGTACTAGCAACCAAACTTGAGCTCTGCTAGTTTAGGGTCTTTGTTGCCAAGGAAGGAATGCTTCCATCAGGGAGCATAACAATGGTTCCATTGAATTGGAAGATGAGACTGCAACTTGGCCATTATAGACCTATGCCACTGAACCAACAGACAAGGGTGTAAAAAAAAAAAAGATTAACTCTTTTGGCTGGAGAAATAGATCCCAATTACCAAATGGAAATCAGGCTGCAAAAATGAGGGCAAGGAGAACTATTTCTGGAACACAGGATTCTTTAGGATGCCTCTCAGTACTTCCAAGTACAGTAGTGAAGGTTAATGGAAAATCATAGCAACCAAAAAAAAAAAAAAAAAAAAAACAGGCAAGACAATTGAGGACTTCAACCCTTCAGGAAGATTGGGGTTACTCTACCAGGTAAAGAACTCCAACCATCTGAGGTTCCAGCTGAAAGGCATAAGAAATATGACATGGAAGAAAGAAGCCATCAGCAGCAATTACATGCAGACTTGTGATCGATTAGAGAAACCAAGTCTGTAATGGCTTTGCATATTTTCTCCTTGCTTGCTACATGTATGTGTTTATTTGTATATGCTAACAATTTTCTTCTACCTCCTTCTTATTTGTGTTTTACATACAAGTTGTTTGAAGTTAACTTTATAATTTAGTTTTTAGGTTACAAAATATTCTGTGGGCCTTTGACAGAATTTGATGAGTAATTAATATAGCCGGTAATGGATACGATAACTGTTGGGACTATGTGTCTCTTCATTTGAGGAAGACGCTGAGAACTTCTCCACTTATAAGAAGGACAACTGTATCTTGTGAGGGAGAAATATAGAGTTGTTTCATTGTTGTGAATTCAAGAACTTCAAATGTGTGTAGAAATGTGTATATTGAAACTAAGTAGCTAGAGGGATGGACTGTAGCAATTATCAGTGTATTGTCCCTGAGCTCCAGATCCACCCTTTATTGGCTTCTCTGTGATACTGGGAGCTATAAATATTTCTCCTTTGCCAGCTGGCATGACAGGCTTTGTAGCTTGATGGCACTGGAGGTACACTGGAAGAGGAAGGGGTTCCTTTTCCTAGTTCTGGTTGTGCTCCTCTCTTGAGAGTCCTGCAGGACACATGACTTCACCAGCATAAAGGCCCTACAGCACAGGTGATTTCTCCAGTACTCAGCTCCTGCAGTACATGGCATCCAGAAGTACCCAGTGACCAGCAATTTCCCCAGCACCTCTCAGGCAGTTTCACAGTGGATTGTCACCGGCAAGGCATCTGCCAGTGAATGGCTTCCCCTTGCCTCCTGTTGGGCAGCTTCAAGGCAAGTTCCAAGGCAAGTTCACGGCACCTTCCTGTGGATGCTTCCTCTGGTGCCACAGAAGGCAGATTTCTAGCAAATTCTACCAGCACAGCACCTTAGTGACTACTCCATCATCCAGTTAGCCATGGCTTGCCCTTTCCAGTGAGGTCTGTATTTCAGTTCTGGGGCAAGAGAAGGTCTTCCTTTTGTGTTCTGTCTGAGCCCCAGATGTAGCAGTTGCTCCTTACATCTGCTATTGCTGTATTCTTCAGAGTTCTATTTACTTCTTACTAACAAGCTCTCATTACTCCAATTCCCTGTTATAGTTCATAATTCTTTATATTATATTAACTTGCCCTGTTCAAATTACTGTGTGGTTTCTGTCCCCTGGTCAGACCCTGATTGATCCAGGCAAGCAAAAACATGTGCCGTATCATTTGGAGGAAGTGTTCATCATACTTTTTAGTATATTAAAGAATAAAACCTATTTTCAGATTTTAAAATATATACTAATCTGCCACAGGCTGCCTGTGTCCCCCTAAAATTCACAGGTTAAAGCTCTAATCCCCAATGTGGTGGTATTTGGAGGTGGAGCCTTTGGAAGGTAATTAGGTTTAAATGAGGTCATGAGGATGGAACCCCCTTGGTAGAATTCTTGCCCTTATAGGTAGATAAAATGACCAGAGCTCTCTCTCTCTCTCTCTCTCCCTCTCCACCATGTGAGAATATAGCAAGAAAATGTCAGTCTTCAAACCAGAAAGGAATCAGCCAGTACCTTAATTTTGGACTTCCCAGCCTCCAGAACTGTGAGAAATAAATTTCTGTTGTTTAAGCCACCCAGTCTATGGAATTTTGGTTATAGCAGCCCTAACTGACTATGAATGATCCTTACATATTTCTAAGTTATTTGATTCTACAAATAGGAATTCAGTATTTATAACATTTAAATTATCTTTTAAAACATAATCTACTGTGAGACCTTTAGTTCTCGATCAAGCTATCGATTAAGAATTAAAGAACTATAGTTGGTATTTTCTCATCCCTAGTCACTCGCCCTTCTTAATAGTAAAAATATCACACTTTTTCTTTAACCTCTAATTACCAAGCACTTTATTTCTTTAAATGGCTTCAGCCCTTGCCTATGCAATGAGTTTGTGAAGTTTAATTAAGGAAAGAAAAAAAAAAGTGTTCCATTGCCTGGGTTAGAGTTTATCACAGGAATTACCAGGAAAAAATATTTGTTACATTGTGAATTTCACTTATTCTTTATGCATTTTTAGTAGATTTACAAGATTTCTCAATTAATCTTCAAGTTAGTTAATAAGTTTGTGACTTCTAACCTCCAAAACATTGAGTTTGAAAGTATGAGACCATTGAGAAGTCAGAGTTACCACTTTCTTTCTTTTTTCTTAATATCTTACCACCACTTTTATAATTTTATATTAAAATTCATTAAAGTAAGTCTTGTCATAAAAATGGCCTCATGGCCCAAAGGACAGAATTCTAATTATCTCTGCATACAATTTTGCTTCTCACGGCTTCCAGAAACCCAACTGCCCTCTGAAAGAAACCAGCCAGTGTGTGGTAAACTCATGAGTTTGCCAGTAGGTAGAGTTTTTCATTCTTTAATTATTTGGCTTTTTTTTCAGTCAAATAACTGAATATATGGCTTTGATCCCTGTCCATTATGAATTTTCATGTTAGAATTTTAAATGGAATTAAGCAGATGTCTCTAAATATGACTCTGAACATTTTTGTGCCTTCATTATCCAACTGACATCCTCATCTCCATCAGTTTTCTTACTGTTTGAAAAAGGAACACACATTCTGTGAGCAAGAGTCAGGCACTTAATCCTCACAGAAGGCCTATTATTTGCCCCCATTGTATAGATGAGAACACTAGAGAGGGGAGTTAAGTCATCTGACCAACATCAAGTAGCTGATAAGCAGCAGAGCTAAACTCTGAATCCAGGTCTTCATGGTTCTATAGTCTGAGGAACTCTGGCATCAAGAAAATCAAATTAGAGCAGAGGAAACAAATCAATCCAGAAATCCTTCCCTGACTCAAAAAATTAGATCTTCTTTAATTCAACTGTTCAACATTTGTCTGTTTATACCAGTGTAGCCTTTCAACATGGCAGCATAACTGTCATCCCAGAAATTGAACTTTAAGGAAGACATCTAAAGGAAATCACTAAGGTTGCAGCCAAATGTTTATGCACCGAAGATATGGGCAACAACCCTAAATTTTTATATATAGGTTGACTATTATGGCCCAGACACAAAATCAAATATTATGTAGTCATTAAAAACAAACTTTTCTAGAAGTTTCAATGAAATTTCAACTGAGAAAAATCATGATACAAAACATCATAGAGTATAAAACTAATTATGTAAACATACAGACATACATATACACACTTTAAAGAAACTAGAAAATTTAACAGAGATAAGCTCAGTTTAGTGAGAATGTAATAAATTTTTTTTAAAATTTTTCTTTACAGTTTTAACTGTTCTTTACAGATGAGCATTATTATATTTATAATAATAATAAATGTAAGTTATTTGTCATAAAGTACTTTAAAGACTTTCTACATGGGCAAATATTTGATTTTCTAAAAACTTAGTCTGTGGAAAATAATTTCAGAAATGTATGGTTATAAGGAATATTTACAAAACTAATTATAATTCCAATGTTATATTATTTCGCTAACAGGTAAAACTTACATTGTCATATGCAACTCATGTATAAATTCAATTATAGCCCTCTTGATTAGTTTTTTTATTTGTAAAATTTTTATTTTTTATTTTATTTTATTTATTTTTATATGTTTTTTTATTTAAGAATATTACGGGGGTACAAATGTTCAGGTTATGTATATTGGCCTTGCCCCACCCAAGTCAGAGCTTCAGGTGTGTCCATCCTCCAGATGGTGCGCACCGTACCCGTTAGGTGTGTATATACCCTTCCCCTTCTCCCCTCTCCCATCTTCCCTACACCGAATGAATGTTATTACTATATATGGCACTTAAGTGTTGATCAGTTAATATCATGCTTCTTTTTCCATTTTTGTGATACTTCACTTAGTAGAATGGTCTCCAGCTCTATAGGATAATAAAGTGCCCATTAATATATGAGTGGATTAATAAAATGTGGTATATGTATACCATGGAGCTCTACTCAGCCACAAAAAGCAATGGTGATGTGATTAGTTTTTATATATTGATAATATCCTACAAAATTTTATCACAGAATTCTTATTTTAGGTTTTAAGAAAGACCTATCAATTTAAGCCTCAAGCATCTCTTTAGTGCCTTTCTCTGAGTTAAATTTTTGTTGTAAAAGACAAACCAAGAAATTATTTGTCCTCCATGCCCAAATGTACCCTTCTCCAAGTTGCCTCTGATAATGGCATTCAGCTCAGGGCAACAGATTATGGTAATTGAAACTACACACTTATTTTAATTATTTTCCACATTTTCCATTTGCCATCTTGTCAGAAGAATATATGAATCACAGTGAACAATTAGTGTACTGGAAGAAACCATGTGTGAGGCTGAATTGAAGCCTAGTTCAGTTTGTTGCTCAGGCCAATGCTGTGATGATCCAGACAGTTCCATTCCATTAATTCCAAACCACCAAATTGCTCTTCATGCAGAGAAGGTCTATGTCCAGATTCTAGGAGAACAAAACCGATTCAAGAACAACGTGGGTTGTTTCACCTTCACATCCTCACATTGCCCAGTGCAGCCTTTGCACAGAGCTGATATTCATAATTGCTCGGCAGATTAACCTACGTGACATGCTCATTTGGTGAGAGAGAAAAGTTTTTTTCAATAGTCTGGGGTCTCTTTTTTGTTCTCAACCATAAAAAATTAAACATGTTTATTTCTAGGTGGAATATGCTATTGCCAGGCCTGTTGGTGGTTTAGATCTACAAAAATAAAGGCTTTGTTACTTAGGTCTCCTCAATTCATATAACTTTTATTTTCCCAGAGCCACGGGATCATTGGAATTTTTCTGTGGTTTTCTCTTATTTGATTCAAGAACATGGACAATCGATTTAATACTTGGTTAACATTTGGGTTTGTAAATAAGATCTGGACATAGGTAAACAACCCCAAAGTGGCATTTGAAGGGCAACAATACCTTTCCCACGAAAACCTTCTCTATTGTAAGCCTTTCAGATTCCAGAAAATAACCCAGTTGTTTATTCCTTTGGGCTCAATCCCTGAGGGCTCCTGAAAAAAAAAGGCCAGAGTATAATATGGGAGAAATAGCAAACCTCTTTATAGTTTCGTTCTTAAAACCTTTTAAATTCCATTTGGATGTGTTTGGGAAATATACATGCTGGTTAAGCTTGGATTTGTTACTAGCAAGAGATACGGCCCCTGTAACAGAAAGCTGTTTGTGTTATGAACCAAGTTTATGCGTTTGAGCTTCAGTGAAGTGGTTAATGAGTACGTTTAACAATTGTACTTAAATTATCAGCAAATTTCAAGTAGCACCTGGAAAGATGGAAGGGAGAAGGAGATGCTCTCTCAATTACTAAGAGATTAGAAAATTATCCACTGACTGGGAAATATGGTACCTGGAAAAGCACAGACCAACGAGCCACCCTACTGCTAAGTCACCTTTCCTTTTGGGTTCTGTTAGGAGCAGAAAGCAGACTCCAAAGGGAATTGAGTTAGAATTATGAGATCATGGCTTCAATAGCAGGCTGTATAAAAATACAGTTAATGAAATGATTCACTAAGTTGAAATAGCCATAGGTGCTGCAGCAACAAAGTGCAAGAGATTTTGGAGCCACACTGGTCTGAAAAACCATGGCCATGAAGAACATCTGACTCTATACCACGGGTGGATTTGAGGAGTGGCTAGGGTTTTGAAACCAGAGCTGTAGTAAAAGAGATTGATAGGCATGAAGCAAAAGTGAGGAGAAAAAATAGTTCTAAATTGCAGATACATGGTTGATTTGTTAAGCCCAGTGAGACTTGTGTAATCTTATCAAGTCTGCAGCTTATTAACAGGGTCAAATCACAGAAGGGTTGACAATCCCTTTTACGCCCCCTCCCCCTCCATCCTTACCTGTCGAGCACCATCAGGTGACTGTTTAGCCCAGATGGAGACCTTTCTGAGACTCCTCATCCAATCTAGGTCCCTTGCTGTCAGAAAAATCTATCCCCCTACATTAACTGGTCCAAATTCTTCTGAAGCAAATACAAGTCCAAAACCATTTCCATGAGACAAACATTTGACAACAGCCTACATGTGCCCCATGATCCTTCTGTTCTTCAGTCTAAATTAAGTTCCTTCCATCATTTCACATATCAAATCACTTCTGGTCTTTTCATCCTCTTGGTTATCCACTCCTGAGTGAGTTTCACTCTAATTTTTTCAGAGTACAGCACCAGAATGTTTCTTCCAGATGCCTTGTCTTTAGCCAAGAGTAGAAGGAAATGATCACCTTTCTCCTTCTAGGTATTATTCTACAAACACAGACCAAGTTTAAGACAGGCACACTCACATTGCTTCCTGACTCATGCTGTGGCAAGGCCACCTCTGTGCCATGCACTCAGTTTTCCAAACCCAGAATGGGACCTTCCACTCATCCCTTTTAAACTTCCCTGTTAAATCCAGACCCCCCTGCTAGCCTCCCAAAATCTTCTGTATTCCAGCCCTGTCATCCAGTGTATCTGCCGGCCTCCAGACTTTTATTTCTGGCAAAAGGTAGCATAACATCTAGTTCTTCATACTCCTCGACTAGTCAAGGGACAGGCCTGAGACGTGGGTCTTTTCCACTTGCTTGTTGATAATGTGGGGCTGGATGCCTCGCCAGGTCCCTGCCTCATGCGAGAAG
Source organism: Indri indri (assembly GCA_004363605.1). NCBI lineage: Eukaryota > Metazoa > Chordata > Mammalia > Primates > Indriidae > Indri > Indri indri. The sequence continues at coordinate 19,481 of RJWJ010026135.1, forward strand.
AGACATATTGCATTCTAAAACTCTTTAATGCAACATCCCCACATCCCTCCCCACCCTCAGGTCATTATTCAAGATACCACTCTGGCCCCCTCTCTCAATATCTGCCTACTAAAATGAAGAATTGTTGGTAACCACCACACCACCACTTCCTGTCCTTATAATTCATAGATTGGCCCTTCGCTGAACTCTACATCCAAGCTGACTTACAACATGGAGCATGTAGAGTCAAACCTTTATGAAATACTGAAAAGACAACTTTAATCAAATGAGACAGAGAGAAGGAAAACAATAAAGAGACTGAAGCATAAAAAGAGAGAAGAGACAGGGAGAGGGTTATGTCCTTCTTCTGTAAATTTCCATCATATTAAGTTCCAATTGAACTGCTGCTACTGTTGAAGCCTTCCCAAATGCACCCCCGTTACCACAATTAGTTGACTTCCTTTCTATGTTTCCACAGTATTTCGAGTATAATTCCTAATAGCAGTTTTTGCTTTATATTGGGAGGCAATAGCTTTTAGGAAAGAGCCAGAGAGTAAATATTTTAGGTTATGCTGGCCATGTAGTCTCTGTTGAAACTACTCAATTCTTCCATTCCACTTCAGCATGAAAGCATCTATATATAATATATAAATTAGTGGGCATGGCTGTATTCCTATAGAACTTCACTTGCAAAAATAGGTGGTGGGCTGGATTTGGTTAATGTGTCAGAGTTTGCCAACCTCTGTTTTATACAATGGTATTTTATTTATGTGTTATCTCCCACCAAGCCTATGAGTTCTTCGACAACATATCACAGCCACCTTTGAATCCTCTGCAACTGACAGCTAGTAAGGGACTGTAAATGTTTGCAAAATATATAACTTAACAACAGCTAAAAGAAGGGACATTGTCCCATGACTTGCTGAAATCCAGGTTGACTATGACAACCATACTTCCCTCATCTATAGTCTAGGATCCTATCAGAAAGAAAACAAGATTCACTTGACATGAGCTCCTGTTGGATTCTTGTGATACCTGCCTCAACTCCTGTACTAACTCCATAATCCTGTGATACCTGAAATCAACATCAAGATCACTGTCATGTATCTTCTGCTCCCCGATTTGAATGCTGGAAAATGTGTACATTTTCCCACATCTAGTTTTCTGGGAATTCTTCCTTTTTCACAATTCCTGATCAATTACGAGCACCAGTTCAGGGAACTCACAGGGAAGTCCTATTGACCTGAGTATAACACGGCCACTTAGGAAAGCTGAGTCCTCTTGTGACGCCACTTCCCACCTCCAGTCCTCAATACCCTTTGCCACTGTCTGTGCCACCTTTTGATATTCAAAGAACATTCTTCATGACACAAAAAACAAAAAACAAAATGCGAGTTGAGAAGATCAGATTTTTTTAGCTAAATAGTCAACATTATGCTTCTATTTGCTCTGAACATGATTTTAAAAAAATCTATGGTTGTCATTTTTCCAGGATTCAACTCTTGGGATTTTAGCTTTCATGACACCACTCTTACAGATACACAGTGCCTTCTCATTATTACCCGTGTATGTATCTTTCTATAGTTTTTACCATAAGAACATGTTTTTAAGAATCTGAACTTCTCATTTCTTTGTCTCTTCATTTGCTCATTCAGATGATTAGCAATTGAACACTCGCAGCCTTGGCTCCAGAATTATAGGAGGAGCTTAGTTAGGTATGGTGGCAATCTGATTGAAACATGGGCTACGTCTTGCCGTGAGGTGGCCATAGTATTAAGGAAATATCTTTTGCCTATTGTACATATGTTACAGACCAATTAAAATAGTGAGATTAATAAGTATGCTTTCACACATTAAATGAGATTAATAATATACCTACTATCCATATCAATAAATAATATATTATCATTACTATCCCCATCTTAGGGCTTGGCAGGGGGCTAATGGAGATTAGTGAGGGAAGAAAGCTAAAGCCTTCTAAACCACCACTTGGCACCACCTTTTCAGAGTAAGAACTGCGTTTCTGTGAGTTTCCCCTACCACCTGGGCCATCTTCCTCCCTGGGTATCGTGCCATTGAATGGACAATGTCTTTCATTTATCTGAACTTTTTGACATCTTTGGCCCAGTCTGATTGTGCTTGACCTCCCTGGCAATCATGAACTCTTTCCAAACGGAGGCCTGTTCCTCCTTAATGGTCAGAATTAGAACCAGCATGGCATTTTCCTTTGACTTCCTCTCCTCTTCAGTAGAGAACAAACATCAGGTTAAAAATATTGGGGATACTCCACTTTTGGCCAGAAGTAATCATGGGAGATGCCAAGAGAGTCAAAAATGTCCCCTTACTACCATGTCTTAGACTATGACAATGCCAAGTTTTCATAAGCTTAAAGGAATATACACTTCGAAAAGTAGCCACTTCTAAACTTGTACTGACAAAAACTCATGAGAAGTGTGTAAACATCTTTCATAAAACAATATGTGGTGCACTCCAAAATAACACATTTCTTAACTAAACCTGTCAGGCACTGTGCTAGGCATCAGGGCAGCCTGCTGTGAGCTCCATTAAGGTCTGATACAATTTCTCTAATTCTTCTCTTGTTGTTGTTCTTTTTTCATTTATCTTCTTTAATTTGCTTTCTCAAAAACATCATCTAACTTCAAGTATATCCATAGCTATGCAGGTATAAAACTTCTTGATATTATTCAAATTCCTCTCTGAACAGCATAAATGTGATTCACCTTTCCATCACTATGTACTAAAATTGAGTCTTATCCCAGTAAGTCTCTGGGGATACCTCTGAGAAAACCATATTTTTCTTTTCACCACTTTTCATTTAGTGGTGATATTGATACTTTTGCAGGAGGCTGTCAGTAAGAAATTTTAAATCCTATTGTAGAAATCCAAGGTCAATGGTTTACCAAAAGATCTCCTCTCTCTTCCAACATCATAATAGATGCCAAGTAGAAGAAAACACCATGCTTGTGGTAGAAGTCTCCAATATGTGTGTGCGCACACACACACACACACACACACACACACACACACCCCACACAGTGAATCGTGCCTCTAGACACACGCATTCTTGTGTAGTCCATTCCCAAAGTGAATTTGGGTTGGTCTTGTATAACCAACGGAATGTGGTAGATGTAATTTAGTGTGCCTTGCAAGGCTAGATCATAAAAAGGCTCACAGCTTCTGCCTTGCTCACATAGAACACTTTCTCTGAGGAAAACCAGCCACTACGTAAGCACTCAAACTATACTGATACCCTCATTCTGTGAGGAAGACCAAGCTAACCACGCAGAAAGACGGCATGGGAAAAAGGCAGTACCTGGCCAGCCTGAAGCTATTCCCGATATCCCGGCCCATACACCCGATGTGTGAGGGAAGGAGCCATCTTGGAAGTAGATCCTCTAGCCCAGCTGAGCCTTCAGATGGCCACAGCCCAAGCACCAACTGACTTCAAGAAACAACGACTAAGTTGAGTCCAGAACTGAATTATAAAATAACAAATTGTCATTTTAAACCACTAAGCTTTGGGGTGACTTATTGTGCAGTGATAACCAAAACAATGCTTCATGTACTTAAGTTGAATGTCCAAGTTTCCATAAACCTTAAAATGCCCAAGTTCTCTTCTAAGATTGTCATTTGTTCTCACAGAAAATCATCAGGAATCGGCAAGTATGTTTCAGAAAACAATTTGGTACATGTTTCCCAGCCAAACCTGTCAAGTATTTTGTTTAGCCTGCTCTGTTCCTGCCTCCCCATTGATAGGAAATCATCAAATACCATGACTTTTCTCTCCATTCCAGGCC
>RJWJ010026136.1:0-23534 GCA_004363605.1 Indri indri
TCACTACTTACTGCACTGTCTTTAAAGGCACATATTAATCTTAGAGTGGATATTGTCGTAATAATCTAAAATGTGTTTCATGATTGCTGGACCATAACACATGCATCATTCATATGTCATTACCCTCTGCCCTTTGTCAATATGTTTTTCTAAAATTCACATAATCCAATAAGGTCTTTCTACCAGCCATTTTTTTCTTGATGTTTATCTACAGGCAACTTCAGAGTATTTGAAGCTCAAACTTATTTTCTTTTCATCTATTTTATATGTTTATTCTTGATGTATTTTGTGAACACATTAAAAAGTATTTAAAATTACATATTAGAAATTCATTATTTTTATGATTCTTTATCACATAGTTCCCGTTAATCATCCTGCTTACCAATATTCTTTCACAGATGCCAAAGCTTCTGGGATGTATAGATATAAATTCACTATAACCCAGTGAATGATTTGCTTCTGGAAAATCAGTTCATTTATTTTAGTTGTTGTTTTTCTTGGCTGTGTGTGCGTGTGTGTGTGTGTGTGTGTGTGCGCGTGCACGCGCATGTAAGAGAAATTTGTGATGAGAATTCCATGTAAATGCTTCTATGATAAATATTCATAAGCCTTTTCACTGTATTACATTAACATGGATTTCCAGCTGTAATCTGGGGCACAAAATAAGGAGAAATTCACTTCTCAAAGCTTCTTATACTTAAAAATCATTTTTAAAAATAATACCCATAATCATTATGGAAAGAAATGATTTTAGGTGAACACTTCAAAACTGGCATGTATACTCAGAGAAAATGGGATGAATATAAATCTCCTAAACATATCTAGTATTTTCATAATCTTAACAAATTGTCCCCTTAAACATATGAATTTTATGCTTAGCATTAACCCAATGTTAACAGCTGATTTTTCTTTCCTTTCTATTTCCCTTTGGTTTTACGTTCCAGCTTTGTGAGATAAACTGGCTCTTAAATGAATTTTCCAATTGCCTTGAAACTGAACATTAAGGGTCCAGAGAGTCCTTCGGTCTATTAAACCAAAAGGCAGATGGAAACGTACTGCCCCTGCAATGAGTTGCAGTGGTCATCACAGCAGACAGCTGTTTACGATGGTTCTCATGTCCTTGGTGTGCTTCGTGGAGTTTTGAAATACAAGATTTCTAAAAGTGAAGAGATTAGGTTCTCTTCCCAGGCAGGCTTCTGAGTAACTCTGTGCCTCAGGCAACTCATGTACCTTCTCAGTATCCTCAAATATAAAAGGCTGAGTTTTATGTTGTCTAAAAGCCTTTCACCCCTAGAGGTTCCCCTGTTTCTACGGTAGAAGGTCAGAAGATCCAAAGTGAGAAAGCTCAGATCTTTTTTTTTTTTTTTTTGCACCACTTGAGAACCCTTAGGCAAGGGCCTGAAATTCTACAACATCAGTGTCTCCTCTGTAAAGTGGCCTGTTTGAAGGATTTCATAGAATGGTCTATATGACCGTGCTGCATGCAGCGTCTGGCACACAGGAGATACACAGCAATATTTAAGGCACTCATCTCTGACAAATCTAAAGAGGTATCTGGCTGTGGCAAGGGACGAGGTGAGCAAAGAGCAGAGGAGTCTGCATCTGCAGGTGGCCAGTTCCCAGTATGGCTCCTGTATGCAGCAGGGACCAGGGAAAGAGAAGGTCAGAGTCCCAAGCATTATGAATGCCTCTTTGATATCTCCCCTACCTCCCATCACCCACAAAAGGTAAAGTGAGTCAAGGACAGCACAAAAATTAAATTAATCTCACTGCTCCACAAGGCTGAGAAGACATCCTGTTCCAGTTGCCGTATCAACCTAGGTTCAACTCTGTTACAGCTAAGCATCCCAGACAGGTTGTATAATGGCCATCAGGATAAACACAACCCAATCACACCACACCAGTAATTTAAAGAAAAACGAATGAAAGAAAAAACTCTACAAACTAACCCCTGAAATACTGAAAAATTGGTTCTCCCTTAACTTTGTTGCCACTGAAAATTTAAAGTTTCCAAATACTATGAAAGCATATTTCTTACCTCATTTTTTTCTTGGGGCGTTGCGGCTACTTTTTCACTCCTGAGCTTGGTAGCGAAGGAATGAAGGAGTACTCGAAACACATCAGGGTTTCGAGAGAAGCAGGGAAGACCAAAATCTAGAGGAGAAAATGGCGTCCCCAGCTAAGTTCCTCCCCGTATTTATTTCCAAGGACACGTGCAAGGGGTCAGGGCCCTTTGTTAATTTCTTTAACAAAGGTCAGCTGATTTCAGCTGCCCTTTGTACTCAGCAAATAAGCTTTGGGCAGGTGTTTTCACCTGATCCTTCATTCACCTTGCTCACGTTCTTTCTATCCATCCAACCAACCAACCATCCATCCATCCATCCTTTCCTCTAGGCCCAGCCCCTACACTGGGGTATTGAAAGGATCTCATTTAGGTCTGCATGAAGTCTGGGTTCCACTGGTGCAGACTAAAGCACCTGCCGTTAGCACTCATGTGTCTTTTGCTAGTTCCTCACACAAGTTCCAGTTGACTCGTGTTTTCAGAAATCTGGAGCATCTACCAAGCATATTAGAATATTATAGTTCCGGTTGCATTCCCACCAAATTTAGAAAACATCAACAATTTCCCAAAGCCAAATTAGATCATAATAGGTAATCTTTAGTAAACTACAGCTTCATATGCATTATCTCATTTAACCCCTATGATTTTAGAAATTAGGTACAATCACAATCCCTGTTTTGTCGATAAAGAAACTGAAGCTTAGAAATAATTTGCCTGAAGTCAATAATGTTTACTAGGTTGAGGACTCAGGGTAATGAACTCATATAGTTCCCCAGTCCACATGCTTAAATTCTACACTGCTGAGCTCCCAGGTTTATAGTACCAACAGCTTAAAAAGTACTGATTTTTTGTATGCCAGGCCTTTCCAAGTGAAACCTAGAAAGAAATAAATATTACAGTCTTGATGAAGGTTCTTATAAGCAAAAGTAAAAAGCATCAGTCATTTGTGAAGCTTTTTCAAATGCTCGCCCCTGAGTCCCACTGCAGAAGATCAGTGGACTGGAATCTGGCTTGGGCATATGATTCCAAGTGAAAATCATTTTCATGATTTCTCACAGTAAAAAAAAGTGGGTTCCAATCTACATTGCTCTTTTGCAACTATAGGCAGAAGAATCCTAAGTGTTGTCTGGGAAAGGAGGTATGTAGAGAAAACATAACAAAAGGATAAACATTTTTTTATTTCAGCCTCACCAGAATGCAAATTAAACCAAATAGTTACCTATATTAGAGTTTACCACCTGTGTACATAAAACTCAGTAAGGAAAAGTTTCAAAATGAGAGCTTGCTCATGATCTTATGATTCTCCTATCCTGGGAAAGTGTCACTTAGACAAACTGCCTCCCCTTTCTGAAAGCACCATCTCATTCTCTTGTCTCCTTGCTAAAAATGTAGATACTTAAAGAGGCGACACTTGCAGTACCCAGGATTTCTGTGAAATCCCCCACTTTTCCTGAAAACGCAAGATCTCACATAAAGTCTTTAAATCTAAAGTACCTCACTGAAAGTGTCTAAATTTTCCTTTCTGTTTTACTTCTTGTCCCTGCATTCTTGGCACACTGAGACGAAACTGAATGCAGGTTCTCTCTAGGAACACGGCTTCTATTCCTTCTTGTAAGGAGCGTATCTCGTTTATAACAGGCGACTCTTAGCAACGTTTATTGCCTGCTTCTTCCTTTGCCCCTTACTGGGAATTTCCTGTCCTTCTTTCTATCGAGTTCCCCATCCTCCACAAGTTGGCAAGGGTTTTTTTTTGTCTGTGGGTAGTAGCCATTTATAATCATGTATATCACAGGGCCATTTCAGTCTTAGAAGTCTTTGGCTACAATCCTACGTTTCTGAGGGAGTTCCCTTTGTTCCTACTTTTTTCAGCTGGAAAAGCTACGTTGAATCATTTCTGACCCAGAGCGTGATTTATGCTTCTTCCCAAACTAGCAGCCCCGTGCTTTCTCTGAACATTGACGCACCAAAGATCAACCTGAGTTCAATCAAATATCGTGATCCTGAGCTTGTTTTTCTTGATGTTTGGATTATCCCAGGTTTTAGTTTAGTAACTTCTTCTTATTCGTGTTTTCCTGTAGACATAACTTGAAGATTCTACAGCATTCAAAGCCTTACAAGTTCTCTCGGACCCCGTCCTCAGCGCTCACTGTTCTCTTCCTCATTTGGTTCTCTTGAGCCTTGAACATGCCAAACTCATTCCCACTTAAGCTTCTGCACTTGATGCTCCCCTGGCCCGAGATCTCACCTCTCAGAGCCGCACAGGGAGGGATTCTTTTTGTCCTTTCAAGCTCAGGTCTGGTGTTCATCTTCGTGCCACTGGTCACCGCAGTATTGTCAGATTTGTGTCAAAGCTAGTTGAGACTATCTCCATTTATATGTTTACTTATGATTTTACTGCCCAAATGAGAATATAAGCTCCATGAGAGATGCACTCTATGCTATCTATTTACTGCTGGCCTCAGCGCCTAGACCAGAGTCTAGCACATAGTAGACACTTGACAAATACTTGTTCTGTGAAGATTTCATTTCCTTGTCAGATTCTCCTACTTTTATTTTATAGGTCCAGGCAAGTTGCTGAAACTTGAACTTCAGGTGGGTCCCAATCTTCCTTTCTGCTATTTTTTTCTCTGCTTTCTGTTGATCCTACCTTATCTAAAAGCCCAATTGAGATATATCTATATCTATATATATATTTGCCCTTTCATATGGAGAAAAACTTTTGAAAAAACTATTTATCATTGACTGCGCCATTTTAATACACATCCAAGTTCCACCGTATCTGTGTATGTTGATTTATAAGAATAGTCTGGGTCCGAGCATTAAGAGACATTTCTAAAGCCCCTCACCACCCACCATGCTTTGTGGAGAGCAAAGTAGACTGTGGGCAAGAAAACAGCAAGGAAGAGATAATCAGAGCACAGATTTATAACTAGTGTACTAAAATTATCCCCAGAAAGAGAAGTTCACTGTCAGAGCAAAAATACTAAAAATAGTACGGGAATTCTATAGGGAATTTATTTTCCAGTATTTCATCAGCAGAGTTATACAGTTTTAAGTATATGTTTCATACACTTTTTTCTTGGTTTCTGTATATTTTAACTTTTGATTCATTGTAAATAAAGCAGTTTTAAAAATTTTACTTTCAAGTTATCTATTGCCAGTATCTAGAATTACAATTGATATTTGTAAATTGACCTTATGTCTTGAGACTTTGCTAAATTATTTATGACTTTTATGTAGATGCAAGATTTTCTATTGATCATGCCTTATGCAAATAAAGACAGTTTTAGTTCCTCCTTTTTAATCTGTACGTCTTTTATGTATTTGTTTTGCCTATGTACTGGCTATATATTATAAAAAAGAAATTTCAGGACCCCCTAAATTTATTATGCCAAGGGGAAAGTTAAGCCCTAGAGACTGAGTCACATAGTATGTTTGTAACTTCTGTTTCTTAGATTATAGATTAATTCTCTTCTTCATGGTTCTTGTTTGCAAATGACTAGGAAACACCAGAGACCAGACCTCTCCCACATCTAATGACTGATCTCTATTATAGATTAACTGCCTCCTTTATTGTCTTGTATTTAACTCAAACCAGATGGTTCCCAAGACCCAATGACTTACAAGTTCAGTGTAAAATGTCACATATGCCTTTCCCAAAAGAAAAAGACCACCTCCACTAATAAGAGCAGTATAGCTACACATTAAGCCTCATATAAAAAGGTGTTAAAATTCTGTTGAACTTCCCTAAATTTTGTCTATGTGAATGATCCCAAACTTCTACACTTCAGAACACTGACTTCCATTCTTTAAAATCTGTGCTTCCCAAGCAGCAGTCTTCAAACTTTTTGGTTAAATAAGCTCTCTTTAAACTAGGTTCTGACCCTTTTGATTATTTTAGGTGGACAACCTCCAGTATAGCATTCGAACAGTAACAGCAGACATCTTAGCCTATTCCTGATCTAAGGGCACAATATTCAGTAATTTCACTATTGACTATCTGTTGTAGTAATTGTATGTTTTGCACAGGTCCCCTTTATCAAGCAGAGAAAAATTCCCATTTTTCCCAGTTTTTAAAATCATAATTAGTGTTGAATACTGTGTTCTTTTAAATATATTGAGTTTACATTCATGGATTGAAACACTCAATATTATTAAGATTGTAATTATCTTCAAATTGATCTATAGATTCAGTTATCTATAGAGTCTATTGATCTATATTCAATCCACAGAATCAATCCAACAAAATCCCAACATCGCTTTCTTGAAAAAAATAACAAGCTGTAAATGGATAAGGAAAAGCAAAGGACCTAGAAGAGACAATTCTTTTTAAATGAAAAAGTTTGGAGGACTTAGATTACTTGGTTTCAAGATTTACCATAAAGCTACAGTAATCAAGACAGTGTGTTATTGGTGTACACATAGCTGTATAGATCACTGAAACACAATAAAGAGTACAGAAATATACCTACACTTATATAGTCAATTTATCTTAGACAACGGATCCAAGGTCATTCAATTAAAAAAGGATCTTTTGAATAAATGATGCTAGAACTGGACATCTCTGATGAAAAAAATTAATCTCGATCCTTACATCACACCATACATAAAAGTTAAATTGAAATGGAGCATCAACCTAAAAATAGATTAAAACTATAGACCTTCTGTAAAAAATATAGGAGACGATTTTTGAAAACTTGTAGAGGAACAATTTCTTAATTATGACACAAGAAGCAAAAACCATAAAAGAAAGAAACTGATACAATTAACTTTATCAAAATCAAAGAAAAAAATTTGTTCTCTAAAAGACACAGTTAAGCAAACAAAAAGGCAAGCCACAGAGTAGGAAAAAATATTTGTAAAGCATGTATTTTACAAAGTGCTTATATCCAGAAGATATAAACAATTCTTATAACTCAACGAGAATACAAAGAACCACTTCAAGAAAGATTAATAGCTAATAAACTCATGAAAAACGATCAGAATCCTGAGTCTTCATGAAATAGCAAACTAAAAAACAATGAGATACCTCTGCCCTGTGCCTTCTCAATAGGGGTAAAAATTCATTTCTAGGTGGAGGTGAAAAAATATTTCTCTTAATATCTGTAAAGCACAAACATGTATACAAAGATATATACATAATACAAAACAGATGGTATTAAAATTTTATGCTGAAATTTTTTAAATTTTTTTAAAGAAGTCTAAAGTGACTCAGGGTAGAGGGGAGTGCAAAAATGACAAAAATGGTCGAGCAACACTGCTCTACTCAAACACTAAATAGTTGAAATTAAAAAGGCGTGACTATAGTAACTGTTGGTGACGATGTGCAGGAAGGGGAACTCTCGTGTATTACTACTAGAGGGAATAAACACTGGACGAGTCACTTGGGAAAACAGTTTGGCATCATCTTGTACATTTAAACATACATTCAGCATGCAACTCGGCGTTGCTATTCCCAAGTATTTATGCAAGAGAAATGTAAATATATGACCACCCAAAACCTCTCCATGAATGGTCACTATAACATCATTCATAATAGGCAAAAACTGGAAACAATTCAAACTGATGAGTACATAAACAGATTATAGTATATCTATACTTTGGAATGTTACTCCTTAACAAGAATAAACTACTGATACATGCAAAACATCAATGAATCTTATTAAAAAATCATGCTGAGTAAAAGAAACCAAATCTTAATAACCAATATATAGGCATATGTCATTTTATTTCATTTTGCTTTTTTGCATTTTTTTACAAATTGAAGGTTTGAGGCAACCCTGTGTCAAGCAAAGCTATCAGTGCCATTTTTCCATCCGCACATACTCGCTTTGTGTCTCTGTGTCAGATTTTGGTGATTCTTGCCCCACTTCAAAATATTTTTTTATATCTGTAGTGATGATCTGTGATCAGTGATCTTTTTGATGTTACTACTGTAATTGTTTTGGGGTGCTATAACTGCACCCGTGTAAGACTGCAAAAGTAACAGGTAAATGTGTGTGTTCTGACTGCTCCACCAGCTGGCCAATCCCCTCTCTCTCCCCCTTTCCTTGGGCCTCCCTATTCCCTGAGACACAACAATATTGAAATTAGGCCAGTTAATAACCCCGCAATGGTGTCTAAGTGTTCGAGTGAAAGGAAAAGTTGCAGGTCTCTCACTTTAAATCAAAAGCTAGAAACGATTAAGCTTAGTGACCAGGGCATGCCGAAAGCAAAGATAGGGCAAAAGCGAGGCTTCTTGTACCAAACAGTGAAGTTATGAATGCAAAGGAAAAGCTCTTAAAGGAAATTAAAAGTGCTACTTCAGTGAACACACGAATGATAAAAAATTGTGAAACAGCCTTATTGCTGATATGAAGACAGTTTGAGTGGTCTGGATAGAAGGTCAAACCAGTCATCATATTCCTGAAGCCAAAACCTAATCCAGAGCAATGCACGAATGCTCTTTAATTCTGTGAAGGCTAAGAGAGGTGAGTTAGCTGCAGGAGGTTTGGAAGCCGGTGGAGGTTGGTTCATTAGGTTTAAGGAAAGAAGCCGTCTCCATAAACACAGAAGTGCAAGGCGAGGCAGCAAGTGCTGATGGAGAAGCTACAGCAAGTTATCCGGAAGATCTAGCTAAGATCATTGATGAAGGTGGCTACACTAAACAACAGATTTTCAGTGTAGACAAAATAGCTTTCTATTGGAAAAAGATGCTATTAAGGACGTTCATAGCTAGAGAGGAGAAGCCAATGCCTGGCTTCAAAGCTTCAAAAGACAGGCTGACTCTCTTATTAGGGGCTAATGCAGTTGGTAATTGTTCAGTTGAAGCCAATGCTCATTTACCATGTCAAAAACCCTAGGGCCCTTAAGAATTATACTAAATCTACTCTGCCATGCTCTATTAATGAAACGACAAAGCCTGGATGACAGCATTTTTGACGGCATGGTTTTCTGAATATTTTAAGCCCACTGTGGAGACCCACCACTCAGGAAAAAAGATTCCTTTCAAAATATTATTGCTCTTTGACCATGCACGTAGTCACCCAAGAGCTCTGATGGAGATGTACAAGGAGATTCATTTTGTCTTCATGCCTGCTAATACAACATCCATTCTGCAGCCCATGGGTCGAAAAATTTTGACTTTCAAGTCTTACTTAAGAAATACATTTTGTAAGGCAATAGTTGCCATAGATAGTGATTCCTCTGATGGATCTGGGCAAAGTAAATTGAAAACTTTCCAGAAAGGATTCACCACTCTAGATACAATTAAGAACATTCGTGATTTATAGGAGGAGGTCATAATGTCATTACCTGGAATTTGGAAGAAGTTGATTCTTTGAGAAGTTCAATATTTTAGTGGTGACTTTGAGAAGTTCAACATTTTAGTGGCAGAAGTCACTGCAGATATGGTAGAAATAGCAAAAGAGCTAGAATTAGAAGTGGAGCCTAAATACGTAACTGAATTGCTGCAATTTCACGATAAAACTTGAATGGATGGAGTTGCTTCTTGTGGATAAGCAAAGAATGTGGTTTCTTGAGATAGAATGGACTCCTGGTGAAGATGCTGTGAACCTTATTAGAATGGCAACAAAGAATTTAGAGTATTACATAAACTTAATTGATAAAGCAGCAGCAGGGTTAGAGAGGGTTCACTCTAGTTCTGAAAGAAGTTCTACTGTGGGTAAAATGCTAACAGCATTGCCGCATGATACAGAGAAATCTTTCACTAAAGAAAGAGTCAACGATCCAGCAAACTTCATTGTTATTTTAAGAAATTGCCACAACCACCTCAAACTTCACCCATCACTACCTTGATCAGTCAGTAGCCATCAGCATCAAGCCAAAACCTTCCACCAGCAAAAAGTTTACAGCTTGCCAAAGGCTCAGATGACTGTTAGCCTTTTTCAGCAACAAGGTATTTTCTCATTATGATATGTACTTGCTTTGGATATGATGCCATTGCACACCTAATAGACTACAGTATAGTGTAAACATAACTTTTATATGTACTGAGAAACCAAAAAAATCTTTGTGACTCACTTTATTGTGATACTCACTTTATTGTCATGGATTTAAAACTAAATCCGTGATATATTCCAGGTATGCTTGTACTGTATCTTTTTATGTATATGAAATTGTAGAAAAAATAAAACTATAGTGTCAGTCCAGTAATTCCTTGGGGCTGGGTTTGCTGGGTTTGGGAGAGATTTATTGAAAAGTGACACTAGAGAACTTTTTGGAGTGACAAAAATATTCTATGTCTTTATTGTAGTGATGTAGTGTAGCCACTATAGGCAATTGCCCGAATGCATCAAACTCTACATTTAAAATGGGCTAATGTTCTTGTATGTCAATTATACCTGAATAAAACTGCAAAATAGTAATACGTTGTAACTTATTGACTAATAGAAGAATCTGTAAGTCTACAGTGAAATAAATAGAAGCTCTCTTTATAGTAGATTGCCAACTAATGAATATAGACGAAATCATGGAATTAAAAAAAAATCACCATTTGGCAATTACCATCATAATAATTGATTCAGGTGAGAAATATCAATGAAGGTTAAAACTGGTGGGTGCTGCCTGTACCAGTTTCCTAGGGCTGCTATACATATTACCACGTATTTGGTGGCTTAACACAGTAAAATTTATTTGCTCATAGTTCTGGGGGCCAGAGGTCTGAAATCCAGCTGTAGGAAGGGCCAAGTTCCCTCTGAAAGCTCTAGGAGAGAATCCTTCCTTGCTCCTCCCAGCTTCTAGTGGCTCCACGCATTCCTCGGCAGCATAACTCTAACCTTTGCTTCCCTTCTCACGTGGGTTTCTCTCTGTGCCTGTGTCTGAGTCTCCCTCTGCCTTTGTTTTACGAGGACACCTGTCATTGGATTTAAGGCTTACCCTAAATCTGGGATGATTCATTTCCAGATCCCTAATTATTTCTGTAAAGACTATTTCCAACTAAGCTCATAGTCTCAAGTTCCAGGGAGAGAGATCTTTGGGGGAGTCACAATTCAACCCACTACAGTGAACATAGGATATTTACTGAGTATCTCCAACAGTATACCTATTAAGTGCCAAGGGAAAAATAGAAACTCCACAATGAAGAAACCTGGCCCATCAAGGTCAATGTCAGGAGTAATAGTACAAATTTATATTATGTGCCTCCTTGTGTGATGCACCATGAAGGTTACGATGTCACTTCTATAATATTTCTGCCAAAAATGCATAATGTGAATCGAATTCTGAGGAAACATACACAAAAGCAAGTTGAGCGATATTTTATGATACTTTCAGAAACGTCAAGACTATGAAAGATCAAAAAGGAGGATGGAGAGACTTAAATAGAGAAAAATTGGACTAGAGAAAAATTTCTTTAGCTCGAAAAGACATTGTTGCGTAGTGATGATATCTGAGTAAGATCTTTAGATAGTGTTTCATCAGTGATAATTTCATAATTTTGATTATTGAATTGTGATTGTGTAAGAGAACATCTTTATTTTATGGGAAGTATACACTGAAGTATTTAGGGTCACAGGGATGTTATATCAATAACTTACACCCAAATAGTTTAGAAAATTCTATGTATTTATATAGAATGATAATAATAGAGTAAATATAAAGATAATAATAAATATAAGTGTTAGTGTCTGGGAAATCTGAAAAGTGCATGGAAGTTCTTTGTATAATTGCTCTAACTTTTCTATGGATCGGAAATTGTTCCAAAATAAAAATTTTTAAAAAATAAACTTCAAAAAAAATATATCGAGTTCCCTAAGAGGAATCTGGTCACAGAAAGTCAGCGTGGCTGGAATTTATATGCCTTGATCCATAGAAGCTAGGCTCTGGCAACACATCTAGCAACCTGACTGGTTTTCTGAAGTAGCAGTGGTTAGTCAGAATTGTTTGACTGTTCTTTCTTACTGGTCTCTGAACAGGGGAAAATAAGAAAACTTCTGGATAGCTTATAATTTAACTTCAATTATTCGACTGAGTTTTCTTCTTGGAGTTTCATCTGTTTTGATAAAGATGAACTCTGCTGCATAATTAAAATCAATTACTTTAGAGTTCAAGGACCAGGTCAACAGAAGAGTCAATCGTTTACCTGCAGCATGGGTCACAGAGTGCTACCATCACATGCCTGCGTCCCAGTAATAATGTCTCTTTGTAGACATATGGGTGTCATTGTACCCACCATCTTTTTTTTTTCCCAGAATATTACAGGGGTACAAATGTTTTGGTTACATGAATTGCTTTTGTACAGTTTGAGTCAAAGTTATAAGTTGGTCCATCACCCATAGAGTGTACATTGTACCCGTTGGGTGTGAATTTGCGCATCTTGTACCATCTTTACTGGTGTTGATATTTAAAGACAAATTTCTGCCCTGGTTCTGTGGTGGGGTGGTATGTGCATGTAATGGTTAGAAGAAGAGATGATACTTGGGTTTCCAACTGATAACTGAATCTTGTTACAGTTAGATATGCACCTCTATGTTTCTTATTTTGTTATTTTACAGCAGTGAGTTGTCATAAACAACTGGTACCCTGGTATAATCTGATTAAGGATTTTCATAGCCATGCTTTTGACAGATTGTTAGATTAAAGTTAGCGAGAGTATTGTGTGGGAAGAAGGAAAGCTGAACTTGTGTATGATAAGACTAAGAGAACCAATAAGGTCTTGGCCGCATGTTGTATTATTACTGGTTGCCTACACTGCAAGTCAGTAAGGTCCTGGGCAGAGCCAGGCTACCTTACAAACTCATCATCTGGTGTTACTGTTTGTTGTAGGCCTCACACACCCTAGAGCAATAGGTAAGTTTGCATATCATTTACACATGTGCTGTTGCAAAGGTAATTAATTTGGTTAAAAATTTTCAAGAATTCTTATTTCTTCAACTGCTATTATACTTGCATATGATAAAGTTGTTCAATAAAATTTTCTGACTTATTTTCTTCTTTAGTGGAAGAATTTCCTCTGTCACTGACAGTGTAAAAAGGTCAATGTAGCATTCCTAATGTAGGAATGCTATGATTAAAATTTTTTAAACTAAAATTGAACCCGTTTTTCTGCAAAGATAGTCTTTTGGCCTTCCAGATAATAAATACATGGCCACGAAATAATACTTATACCCATTTACTTAGAAGCAGAACAAAATGAATTTTTAATTTTAAGAAAGGAACCAAAATATTAGTCTTATTGCTACAAATAACTGTTTTTTTATAGTATGAGCTTGACATGATGTGAAATGATAACCCTAATTTTTTAAATAAAATGAGAATAAATCAGTATTTCTTAGCCTGAATTATCCTCTCTCTTTTGCTCTTATAAGATATGAAACATGAAAGTAAGATGGGGAAGAATATTCAGAGGCCATGACCACAATCACATGCTTCCACGGGTTATCAGCATATAAAAAACAACTTTTCTCCAATTCTTTTTCCTGGGGCTGGATCTCATTTGGGCATATTCCAAAGGACTTTTAAATTTTTTATTAATAAAATACATTAAGTTAGAGGGAAGAAACAAAGGATGATACATAAACTTCAAAGGGAGACAATATTTTCATACCACATTAGTATTTCTTTTTATTTGTAGTCTGAATATCTGGAGTGAAAAATATAATGAACAGATCTAAATATCTGGAATTAAATATACTGGATATGGGTCTTTAGTATAAATAAATAAGAGTGAAAAAAATGTACTTACTTTTCCTCAAAAACATATGCTAGGGAATAAAAAAGCATGGAAGATCTCTTAGAACAATTATCTTGGATGGAACTTACACAATTACTGGAAAAGAGCAACACAAAGGATATTCCAAGTTAATGTAGAACTTTCATTGAATTTTTCATTTTCATGGTCCCTAGTGTCATGACAAGTGGCTTAGTTTTTAACTTCAAATTTTATATACAGATATTTATTGTTTTGATATGGGATTTGTTCAACTTTTGTAGGTCACTTCAGAATTTAAAAAAAAATTAAACCAAATTAATATCAAAGAGCAACAGAGACTTTAAAACATGACACAAAAGTTTAGGAGGAATAATATTTGTAGGTCGACATTTTAGGATTCCACAAACACCAATTTTGAAATACATTAGAACATTTAAATTTACCCATTCTGTGTTTGCAGTATTAAAATCTGGTCATGTTAAAATATCTACTAAAATACATAAAGGTATTTTTCCAGATTTTTTTGTTAATCCCCAGAAATTTTACATTTTTTTTGCAATCATAATTTAGTAAGATAGAACTACGTAAGTTATCTTGGCAAATATCCAAACTTTTTAAAAAATTAAAATATGTCGTGTTCCAGTTTCTTTCTGGCAAGTAAATGATCGACATGGAAGAGGAATATGATTGATTTTGAGAGGAGTTACCCAACAGAAAAGCTTAAATTGAAGAAGCAGAACCACCGATTGGTATTTTCAGCAGGGTTGCAGTTAAAAAACCAGAGACCATTCTATTTCAACTAAGAAGAGATTTAATAATACAGATAATTAGATACTCGCCAACTTCTTGCGAGAACTGAAGGGATGAAGGTGAAGGAAAGATATTGCCGGATCTCGGGTTCACTGTAAACTTACGGAAAATCAAGAAGTTTCAGGAGGTGTAAACTGCCACCAACGATCACAGCTCCCTGTCACTGGACGTCAAAACCTGCATGAACGCCCGGAGGCTGCTGCAAAACCTCAATTCTGCCAAAGCCTGAGCTACTTCCTTCTGCTTCCAGAGGGGCACTAGTATTGCTTCAACCTCTGTTCTGCCTCCCAATCCTCATCTGAGTGCCTCTTGTTGCCGGTTTCTAATGTGGAACTCTATTAGCAGGGTTAGATACAAAAAATTCTCATTGAAGGATGTGTTAATGCTGATGAGCTGGGAGCAGCCATATGGGATAGTCTATCCCTTTGGCTACTCGGCATTCTTACTGTCTTTCTATGCACATTCAACTGCAAAATTACAAACTTAACAGCATCAGTCTTCCGCACAAATTAATGAGAATCTATCTCATGGAAATAAAAGATGCAATCACCCCCTCCCCCAATGTAGGAAACCCATCGGTGGCTGTATTCATTACTGTGACACTTACTCCTCTTTAAGTCACAATCTCCCCTTGATATTTAGTAATCTGAAGGTTAATTACAAATTTAACCATGACCAACACATCTTATATAATATACTGGTGAAAGGGGGAGAAGGTAAAAAGAAATCTATGCACACACATACACATTACCTAAAAGCAAGAAGAAAATATTCTTTGTTAATATAGCCTCCATTTATGCACCTGGTCATTAGATCATACTAGGTATTTATAAGTTTATTTACTACTCATTTCATATCCACTTTATCTTAGTAGAAATGTTTACTGGTTGTGGTTCTTTACTAAGTTGATGTAAACTTTTATTCTTGGTTTTCTCCTTGTATTGCATTGCTATAGAGTTCATTCCGTTTTTCTACTGAACATACAAATATTAATAAAATCCTCTAGTCTCCACATAGATGCTCATTGTTTACAGCAAAAAGGTTATTTTCCTTAGAAAATCTGGCAAATCACTTCAAGTGGTACGGTAACATCCTTCTTGTTGGTTCAAAGACACTATGATCCCAAAGTAACTAGGTGGAATCTCAAATTCCTGTTCATTGGGGAGCTCCGATAGTGACATTTTTTCCTTAGGAATCAAAATTCTAAACCAGAAAAACCTAAAGAGGTAGGGACAGAATGGAAAGGCTTTGCAATTGGGTTATTAAGAACACTAAAGAATGGAGCCTCTACTACTTTTACCTTCTGGAGTCCGCGCCTGTGTATTCTGTTGTGGAAAAGATAATAGCCCATATTTGTTGTGTTTCAGAGAATACAGAACAATTTGTAGGATTGGCCTCATTCTGAAATATGTTGCTCCCCAAAGAGCCAGTCTACTATTTTATAAAACTTACTGCTTCTGCGTGATGGATTCCATAGAAAACGCAGTGAATCCCTTGGGTATGATATGATTGCCTTTCTTTTTTTCCTGTGGAGTGTTTCTGGGATCAGAAGCAAAATGGTCCTCCATACCATGAAAATGAATAATGCATTTGCTACATCTTTAGATGGTAGTACTCGCAAAAGCACTGCAGGGAGGAAAGGCAATCCACACCCCACAGTAAGAGTCTTTTATTAAAGAAAAAGATACTACTCAGTGGTGTTGGCCAGATTAGCCTTGATGAAGGGAAAATTGTCATTGAACTTACACACAATCTCCAGGGATACTCTATTGATGAACCCATTAAGTACACGGTAGCTTGGCAAAGAGGCTAACCACCTAGAATTGGTTATGTTAATTACTTGAGCATTGAGAGCTTCCATGTGGTAGACAGTTACATGAAACGTAACCTCACAATCTACGTTCTTTTCAATTGTTCAATCTGTATCCTTCTTCCCCAGAGCCCATGTCATCTGTCCTCCAATACCCATCCTCTAGCCATTGCTCGTTAATCATCATATATCCACACCTTTGACAATCTCTCATGCCAGACAAATTGCACAACCAGACGCATTAATCAATTTGCTGTACACCGGGAAGAATTCTCTCTCCTGATGTCCCTCAGGACTACCCCCGAGTGACACAGCTGTCTCCTTCTGGCTGGTGTCATCACATCCTGTGGAACCATTTAGTTGGTCATAAGGAATTCTGTAATAGCCTTAAATGTGGATAGAGGGAGAGGTGGCAATATAGCAAGAGTAGATGTTATACGTTTGAACTCTCTACTTGTATATTAATAACTCACTTGTAACTTTAGGACCTAGTCAAGTGTGATCCCATTTATAGCAATTCCACTATAAAGTTTGGTGGATCTGGTTGGGCACAGTGGCTCACGCCTATAATCCTAGCACTCTGGGAGGCTGAGGTGGGAGGATGGTTTGAGCTCAGGAGCTTGAGACCAGCCTGGGCAAGAGAGAGTCCCCATCTCTACTAAAAATAGAAAAACTGTGGCACATTCCTGTAGTCCCAGATACTTGGGAGGCTGAGGCAGGAGGATCGCTGGAGCCCAGGAGTTTGAGGTTACTGTGAGCTATGACAATGCCACTGCACTCTAACCTGGGCAACAAGAGGAAGACTCTGTCTCAGGAAAAAATAAAAAATAAAAAAAAAAAATAAAAGTTTGGTGGATCCAAAAATATCTAGAGCACAGTGGACAAATCAGGTCACATGTTCATTTATTTTTCCATTGTCGGCAATTCTGTCTCAACCTAAGCCCACTGGGCAAGTTAGACACTGATTTTGAAAAGGAAATTTACTATTTTCATAAAGGAATATGGATTTGCTGTAAAACCCTTGAAATTGGCTGTTTTTCTCACTCAAGCATTGCCAGAATTTTTATTCAGCGTCCTGTCTGTAATAGACCTTTTGAGTGCAGTTGGATCTTAGTGATCTTAAGGCCCAACAGGCAGATCTGCTCACACACAGTATGTACCTGCTGTAAACCCTTCTCACGATCTGGGCCCCACTTAAATTTAGCAACTTTAGGGTTTTTTTTTTCTTTTTCAGAAGATGCCTCAGTAAATCCAATGCTAAATATTGTTTATAGAAACCAAGTTAGCCCATCAAGTGCTGGGCTTCTTAGTTGTTGAAGGGGATAAGATACAGCAACTGTCTTTCCCTTTGGAAGGAATAACTACTCTTGCCATAGACCGTTATTCTCCTAGAAACTTCATTGAGGTGGCAAGGTCCTTATTTTTTGTGGGAATTATCTCCTATCCACTGACACTCATGTGTGTTCTCAAGGCATCTAATGAATTAGCTCATTTCTGCTCACCAGGTCTGATTAAATATGATTTCATCAGTTTAGTGGACCAGTGTAATGGCAAGATGAGCAAGGTCCCTGCAAGCTAGATCATGACACAGAGATGAAGAATTGGCATTGTTCGACACAGCCCTGAGGCGATGGAGTGAAGATATACTACTGTCGCTGAACAGTGAAAACAAACTAGTACTTTGACTGGTTTGACAGTTAGCATGGGGAAAAGACATCTCTCAGACAAGGAGCTGCGGACCAGGTTCCAGGAGCCCTGCTGATACGATTCCATTAAAGAAGTATTTCTGGAATACAGTCAATGAAATAACTACCTGACTTAAATTCACAATAAGATCCAGTCATTCTCTAAGACCCATCTGTCTTCTTTCCATGACAAATAGGTAATTAAACAGGGATATAAGAGGAATCAACAACTCAGTATTTTTGAAGACTTTGATGGTGGCACTAATCTCTACAGTACCCCAGGGATATGGTAATTGCTTTTGGTTGACTTTACCTGGTAAGAAAGGGGAAGTTACAGGATCTTTAACTAGGCTTTTCCTACTCTGATAGTATTTATTCTATGAGCCAGTGAACCAAAGTGAAGATTTCTCCTAATTGCTGAATATGGCTATTCCAACTGTATATTTAGTAACTGAGGGGAGAAAAAAGCCGTGGCATGTTTGCAGACCTGGGGGGTCCATTGTGAGATCGACCTAGGCTGAAATTCCATTATCGCCCGACCTGTATAAACCTCCACTATGACCTTTGGTCCGCAGAGTCATTTTGGAAACCTACACATTAGCAATGACAAGAAATCCTGGAAGAACTGGTTTTCCCCCCCGCCACCCCTAGAGAGTTATCACATTGCTAATTGACTGTAATTTCCTTTATTACAATAGTTACGGATGTATTAGAGGTAATGATGCATGATGGTGTCTGAAAATTGGGTGAGACACTATTGTTTTCCATTGTACTGACTTGAGGCAAATATCCAATCTTTATTCCTACAATATGACTTTAATAGGAGGTTTACCTACATTTTAAGTTGATAGCATTTTGCAATCATAACTGTGGGTCAACAATTCTTACAACCTTATTGAACCTGCTTCCCATCAGGGTAAGTACACTTCGTTTTGTCTGGCAGTTATATGCCACCCTTTCTTCTCTGACCCTCCAGGATCCCATAATGCCTATTGTAATCAGGGAATCTGTTTCAACAACAGTATCTCCAACCATCACACCATCCTCTGCTTTTGGAATATGCCCACACTCAAGGATGCTGGTACTTCACCGACCAATGTACTTCTCGATGCTTTAATAAACAGAAAGTTCTCTGAGCCCTCCTAGGGATGCAGTAAGGAGGTAGATTTCCGATTCAATATTATAATAAGAGTGTTAAAGAATATAATTTTGTTTAATATAGATTAAAAAGATGTTTAACCAAGCAAATAGGTTTATTCTAGCTGCTCAAATATATTAAATTCTGAAACTCTGGGGGAAAATGTAAATAAATATACATGCACCATACATACATACATACCTTGAGCCGAGAATTTAAAACCCTGAGCTTGTCATGCTTGTTATTTATTTGGGAATTTTTTTAATGAGGTCAGAAGCCGACCCACTTGAGTCGTTTTCATCATCACTGCTTCCATAAAGCCCTAATAGAGTAGCTGCTTGGCTGTTCTACACTTTGCCTTCAATAGGCGCTCAATTCAAATGCCTGTGATAATTTAAAGTAACTTTTTTCTTTTGCTACTACATGCCATTGATTGCAACTAACCCATTTTTCACTGGTAGTGAGTTCATCAGTACTTTTAACCGAACCAGGTAAAATAACCGATCCCTTACTGCCATTTTTGAGTTTCTATTTCCTTGAATCATTTATGTACCCTACGCAATATCAGCATTCTCTCAGGAGAAGAGATTTCCAACAGCAGAAAGGCGTTTAATTTAGGGACTTAACTGCTCACAGAAGCATTGGGAGTGCTGGAGGATCAAAGGTCAGGAGAAGCTGCTGCCGGCTCTGGGCTTCTCTATCGAGTTTTAGAGAATCAGGAAGATGTAGTTTACAATGATCCCATCTGACTGCAGCCCTGAAACGTATGATTTGCAGAGTACCCGGGGGCTAATGAAAGACTTTATATCTGCTGATGCCCATGTCTGCCTGCCACTGCTGGAGGAGCAAAATAGAGCTTCCACTTGTTCTCCAAATTCCATGAAACTGCCTTTCACTGCTGGCTCTAACCTGGAACGAAATAAATTTTCTTGTCCCCAGCCCTTGTGATATGGGGAGAGTATAGAAAGCGTGAGAACAGTGCTAATCGATCACCAGACAAAATGACATATTGGTTAGGTGGATGGTCTCAAACTCTGGAGCCAGACTACCTGGGTTCAAAGCCTAGTTCCAGCCCTTGCTAGTTCTGTGACCTTTGGCAGGCCACCCAGCTTCTCGCTGTGTCAGCTATGAAATGTAGCTACTCTCCCTACCCCAGAGAGATTTCTGAGAGTTAGTGCACACAGACTGTGTATTATAGTACCTGGCGTATAGTAAGAATCAATGCATTAAGAAATTATCGCTAAAACACGTAGAAAATGGTTTTGCCAAAATCCAAGCAAGATGACTAGGCATTTGATAATCTGTTTGAAATTGTTTGGTACTCAGGATTTTTTTTAAAGTATTTCTTTACACACGAGTCATAGCTTCTTTAGGTTTACTTGATGTTTGAGGATAAATATATTAGCAGCTAGCTTACGTTTAATCAGCACTGCTCTTAGGTGAGGGGGCTCATGGGCGGGCTCTGGGTAATATACTTAAGTCATTAGGTTTTACTTTTTTATGAAGATGAAGGAAAACTTTTTAATGTTTTTAGCACAGCTCTTTTTACTCTTTTGGGTAGGATCACAAGTGTTTGCTTTTAAATGTCCATCTTGGAGATCTTTAAATAATTAAGATACTGTTAAAGGTCTGCTCCCTACCTACAAAGTAATAAAAGAAAAACCAAGAAACATTGATTGCAATGTAACCAATTAAGTTTTTCATAAGTTGAGCTTGTAATTTTTTTAAACTTTTATGCAACAGTTAATAAGCACCTATGATATATCTGGTATAAACAGATAGTAAGTACCCACAGTATACTGTTTAGGGTACATAAAAATAATGTAAAGTGATTGATAATATACCATTTTGATATATTAAATATTATAAAGTAGGATTATAATTTCTTAATGTTTTAAATCCTTCCAATAGTAAACATATCATAATGGTTTGATTGTAAAAAAGGATCAGGATTCTTCATTCCTCCCTATATCTACGGCCCTTCCAATGTGAAGTTGTAGCTTCTCTCACAAAGATGTAGAGTCTTCCCCTGTGGAGTGAATCTAGACTGTGTTTGTGACTTGTGTCATGGTCACCAGCAAGTGATGGTGTTTCTAAGTCTAGAGGCCTTGTGACTTTCACTCTCTTGTTCCTCTGCCTTTACGATAAAAACACGCCCAAGCCAGCCTACTAGAGGATGAGACTTAAAGAGATACAGGGAACAGAGCTGGCTCAGCCCAGTGGTCCCAATCAAAGCCCCGTATATGTGAGAGAGGCCAGTCAACATTAGCAAAGCCAGCCTGTCACTGACCAGTGACGCACAGGGGAACCCTGCCAAACCCAGTTCAGGTTAGCAAAATTTTCACTACTCTGTTGAGAAAAATAAAAGTGTATTATTACAGGCCCCTAAGGTTGTGTGGTTGGTTGTTATACAGAATTATTATAGCAATAGGTAAGTGATACCCACAATGACACAAAGATGAAAAAACTGAGCAGTAATCTCATTTAAATTCAAAAAGCGTTTTTGTTTAACAACGTCAGAAAAGTAGCATGCCCATCTGATTCTTTTTCTAAATATACAACGCAAAGCTTTCAAAAACATAATAATTTAGAGAAAACTTAGAGCATTTGCTTTCATAACCCAAAGCATGTTTATGCGTTTGTATTTCTTAGTCTTCCAAGAGTCTATAATATATACAAGTCAAATGAATGTATTCACTGACAAAATGCACTTTGTATGGCAAAATTGTAGCTAAAGCATACAAGTCAGAAGAATTTGTTCATTCTTTACGTTTTACATTCTACACTTACTAGCTGCTGTGTTGAAATAAACAGGACAATTTCAAGGAATAAATGGTTTCTCTTTAACACTGCTGTATAGCAGGGAAGTCGTCCTCTGAGGAAATCATTTTGAAGTGATTAAGGAGGAAAAAGCTTGTATAAGTGTTTAAGAGTATGGAGATACTCCGAGGAGAAACAGGAGACACATTCAGAGTGGAAAGCAAAGTTTCAAGATTTCAGCATGCAAGTTTTCAAACCAAAACATTAGTCGGCATAAATAAAAACAAAAGCACCCTGCAGTATTGCTGGAGAAAGGCAAGAGTGGTGATTTCTCAGTAACCTGCTGTAACTCAGGACCAAGTGAAGTTTTTTTTAACCTAGGGCGGATGGACACAGAAATAACTTTACAAAAAGAGGGAGTTCGAGTTAGTTCAGGAAAATTCAGTCTTTCACCTATAATGTGCTAGCCCTTCTACAAGGTGCTGAGGACGCGGACTTGGCCAAAGGCAGTGATTGTTAATCTGTGTGAAACGCAGAATAAAAGTATATGCAACATGTGAGAAACAGGATCAGAGAATGATTCACAGAAGAAAAAAATAAGTGACTGGGTTTCAATTTATGTTTATAGCTTGCCAGATAGGGGGGAAAAACAGCAGTAGTAAAAACAGCATAAAGAAAGGCATGGATAGAGCTGGAGCCCATTCTACTAAGTGAAGTATCCCAAGAATGGAAAAACAAGCACCACATGTAGTCACCATCGAACTGGTATTAAGTGATCAACACATAAGTGCACATATAGTAGTAACATTCATCGGGTGTTGGGCAGGTGGGGGGGAGGAGGGGATGGGTATATACACACCTAATGGGTGCAATGTGC
Organism: Indri indri; assembly: GCA_004363605.1. Lineage (NCBI taxonomy): Eukaryota > Metazoa > Chordata > Mammalia > Primates > Indriidae > Indri > Indri indri. The sequence continues at coordinate 22,793 of RJWJ010026136.1, forward strand.
GCTGTCTGGGGGATGGACACGCTTGAAGCTTTGACTTGGGTGTGGCAAAGGCAATATATGTAACCTAAGCATTTGTACCCCCATAATATGCAGAAATTAAAAAAAAAAAGAAAAAAAAAAAGAAAAAAAAAAGGGCACGGAGATGCGAATGAGTGAGTCACGTGGGAACATTCCATCCACCAGGAGCATAGGTGACCTGGGACAGAAGAGGATGGAGATAAAATAGGATAGTAACTCATGATATATTCGTGTTTTATTTTTGCAAATGAATTACCCCAAAACTTAGTTCCTTAAAACAACAGAATTTATCTCACAGTTTCTGTGGGTCAGCACTTGAGCATAGCGACCCGTGTCCTCTGGCTCAGGGTCTCTCACAAGGCTGCCTGAGGGGTCAATACCTCATCTGGAGGCAGAAAGGGGAAGGATCCACTTCCAAGTTCACTGATACGGTTGTTAGTGGGATCCAGTTTCCTGTGGGCCATTGGCCTGGGTCCGGCCTCAGTTCCTTGCCACCCCCATAGGGCAGCTCACAACTCGTGAGCTTATAAGCAGCTTATAAGCAAATCAAGAACAGTCAGAGAGAGTGTGAGTAAGATGGAAGTCACAGTCTTTTGTCACCTGATCTCATAAGTGACGTCTATCACTTTTGTCCTATTATATCCATTAAAAGTCAGTCTCTAGATCCAGCCCACTCTCAAGGAACGGGGAGAATGGATTATATTAACACAAGGGCATAGATACC
>RJWJ010026137.1:0-23252 GCA_004363605.1 Indri indri
GTATGGGTGTGTGAATGTGTGTATGAGTGTGTGGATGTGTGTGAATGTGGGTGTGGGTGTGTGAATGTGTGTATGAGTGTGTGGGTGTGTGTGAATGTGGGTGTGGGTGTGTGGGTGTGTGAGAATGTGTGTGTGAATGTGTGCATGAGCGTGTGGGTGTGTGTGAATGTGTGCGTGAGCGTGCGGGTGTGTGAGAATGTGTGCAGGAGCATGTGTGTGCGAGTGCGTATACGTGAGTGGTCTGGAAGTGGCGAGGTGTCAAAGCCGTGGCCTGCCCGCCCCTCCCCTCGCCCCCACCGGCCATTCTGCCTGGGTGGTGGCTGCCCTGACCTCTCGCTCGGACCGAGGACTGATGCCCAGCATTTCTCAGGACAGCCCTCATGCAGAGGGTACACTCCCCCTACCCCCTCCAGTGCCATTTATTTTTCTGACCACACAGCCTCATATTCAGGGTAGAAAATGCAGTCGCCCGTCTCTGAGATCCTGCCTCTCTTTGAGCTGGGGAGACCCAGTGTTTTCTCTCCTGGCCAGGCAGAGTGGGGCTGGGGGCCGGGACATGGACCCCGTTTCTGGGGCTCTAGTAGGGAGCTGGAGGCTGGGGGGCTGTGTGGACAGGCTTCACTGTTCCCAGCCCCAGGACTGGCCTGAATTTTTCAAGGGGACGGTGGGAGGGAGCCTGGCCCACAGGGAGAACTGGGATTTGGTTATTAAACCAAGTTGCAAGTTCAGTCTGCTTTCCGGCCAACTTTTCTTCCCACCTCGCTTTCTCCTCAAAGTAATAGAAGTACCCTGGAGGGGTTCCTTTCTCCCTGGCAGGCTGGGGCAGGCTGGGGCCCCTGCCATTGGCCCAGGCCCCTGTCCTTGCAGGCACACCCCCTGTGCCCAGGCCAACTGCCCCCGCCCCCAACTAGTAGGTGCAGTTCTATCAGCTGCTCTCTCTCCAGCTCTGGCCCTCGCTGGGAGAGGCCCCTGACCTGCTCCCGGAAAGGACGAGACTCATCCTGAAGGAGAGATTCATCCCTGGTCCCAGCCTCCCGACCTTTGACTTTCTCTGGCTCCCGCCAGGCCTTGAAATCATGGCAGCAGCAGGGCTCAGCTGGGGTGGCATTATGCCTGGGTTTGAATCCTGGTCCAGCCACTTTCCAGCTGTGTGATGTTGGGCAAGTCAGGTAACCTGTGGGCCTCAGTTTCCCCATCTGTAACTGGGATGACAGTGGTGCCGTGTTCACAGGTTTGCTCTGGGGATTCAGTGAGTTAATATTTGTAAGGCACCTGTGCTTTACCGTGCACTACATACGTGTTGCTTAAATAAATACATCCCTTCTCTAACAATGGCCCACTGAGGAATGGGTGGATGGGTGGGTGTGGGGCCTGTTGAGCCCTGCTGTCACCCTTCAACACTTACACTGGCACTGAGCTCTGACCCTCAGAGACCTAGGAAGTCTGACTTTTTGCTCCCTCCCTCAGGGTTTAGACCCCAACCCCCCCCCCCCCCCCACTGGGTCCTGGGGCAGGGACACCACAGCAGAACATGGAACCCGGGCTCCGGAGAGAGTCTCCCATCCTGACTTGTCCCCCCAGGGTGGCCTGAAGGGGGAAGAGGTACCACATGCAGCAGGTCTTTCTGGACAGAGGAAGTGGCAGCTTTGCTTCCTGGGCTGGGGTCTTCGGTTTTGTTCTGTGGATGGAAGAGATTCACTCACAGAAACTCACCCATCTTCCTGAGACAGTGTCCATGATCCATTCCTAGACGCTCCTCAGGGCTGGGGGAGTGCGGGGGCTTTGCTCGCCTTGCAGGCTGGTGGAGGGGTCCCCCCTCCCCCAGATTCTCCCTTCTTCCCCGGTTCAGATCCCACCAGGGCTCTGACCCTCAGCCCTACCTGGTCTCCCCTGCAACTCTCGAAGGCCACCCTGGAGTCTTGGCTGCCTCTGCCTGGTGGGTGGCAGCCTCCCTCCCCTCTCCACTCTGGTTGTGCTCACCGTGGGTCTGGAGACCAAGGGACCCTTGTCACTGGGGCTCGGGGCCTGCCTGTGGCTTGACTTCTCAGTGCTCAGAGTCCTCCAGCTCGACTCTGTTCTAAGACTGTGTCACAAGCACACGCTCTGTGCTCTACTGTGCCTGGCACTGGGGCAGGGAAGGAAAAGGCCCAGTTGGTCGTAGTCACCAGGGAGCCAGCCCCTTGACCAGAGCACATCCCTCAAAGAACAGCCAAAGGACTGCGGGATTCCTTCCTCCTCTCCCTCCTTCCTCCCCGTCTTCCTTCCTTTCCTCCATCCATCTCTCCTAGAAATGTTTACTGGGCCCCTCCTCTGTGGCAGCATGGGCTGGCCTGACCGCAGAAGAAGGCTCAGCCTGCCGCGAGGCTCAGGGGGACCCCAGCTGTGGGCCCGGGCAAGGCTTTCCCACAGCTCTGCTCTCCACCAGCCGATCATGGCCCCCCTGAGGGTAGGGCCTGAGAAATCTCCCCTCTCACTGTCTTCTGCATTCACTGATTCACCGGTTCATTCATTCGGTCACTCAGGAGTGCCCGCTATGTGCCCGGCTCTTGTGAACTGGCCCACTGTGGCAGGTGCCGTCTCAACTGGTTTCTGGTGGATGAGAAGAAGCTGGTTCTGGGAAGGGGGTTCCAGGCAGGAGGAACAGCATGTGCAAAGCCAGGAGTAGGAGAGTGGTTGGAGGCCAGCACTGGGCTGAGGCAGGAAGGGGCTTTGCAGTTGCGGTGACTCACAGGAAAGCAGGGGCCTGCCCCGGGAGCCACGGGGAGAGGAGTCTTTGAGAATGGTTAAAGATTTCACTTCTGTGGCAGGAGAAAAAACCCAGGAGAGTGTCAAGTATCGTTGCCCAAAGGAAGACAGGAATTGAAGATTCTGCGGAATCCCTGACTCATCGCTGGGGGTGGAGGGAGGTGGGAGAAGACTGGCTGCCTGTGCTTCATTTCGAGCCTTCCAGGATGTCAGCTCCCTCCTCACACATTCCTCCCTCCCCAGGCCCCTCAACCTCCCTGCCCCTGTGGGGGATGACTCCCAGGGTTCTAGCTGTCACTGAGTTCTCCCTATTGTCTAACTGTAGTCTCTCCTGCTGCATTCTTGCACATCCTTGGTGGAGATGGACCATAGTGAAGGCCTGCAGTCTCTTCTCTCTGTCTCCCGGAGGCCCTGGCAGGGCACTCCCCAGCCCTTACCTGCCCCAACTATTGTCCTGGGCCACTGGGGCTGGGTCCAGGATGTGGGATTCGTTCCTGGGAGACAGTTTCATCCTCGAGCCCCAGGCCAAGCCTCCATCTTCATCTCCGGGATGGCTTTAGGTCTTAACTTCTACTGGAGAGGTCAGGAGGGGCCAGGGAAGTTCGTGCTCTCGGTTCCTGTCTCTGTCTTACCATGACTCTTATTTCTGTTCCCGCCTCTCTCCCTCTGTCTTTCTCTTTCTCTCCCCTTCTCTCCATCCCCCTTTTCTCTCTCTGTCTCTGTCTCTTCCCGGTGCTGTCTACCCCTCCTTCCTTCTTGGTCTCCTTTTGTCTCCGTCCCCTGCCCCCCCTCCCTCGGGTCTCAGTCCCCATTCCCAGCCCTGGCTCTCTCTCTTTCTGCCATTCCCTGGCCGTGCTGGGGAATGAGAAGGCAGGAGGAGGACGTGCGGGGCCGCAGGTGGCCTGGCCAGGGCCTCTGTGCACGACAGCCCTCTTCCTTGCCAGGGTTGGAGGAGATTCGGAGAGCCGGCCCCAATCAGCAGCCTGGTTTTCATGCCAGGCCTGTTGGAAAAATTCATAATAGAAGGCCTGACACTGAAGCCCCGAGCAGCTTTAGCTTTCTAGAAGAAAGGCAAGGTGGTTGCTTTCCTAAGGGGGAGATCCTGTGCCCCCAGTTGAGGGAAAGGTGAGAACATGCAGTATTAGGCTTTAAGCCTCCCTTGCAAGGCTTCCACCTCCAAATTGTTGGTGGGACTGGGGACACTATTTTGTCAGGGAGGGGAGACTGGTTGAGAGGCAGGACACAAAGGAGGAAGATGACCAGGCTCTTCTTTGGCCAGCGAGTAGCTTCCCGGGGCATCTGAAGGAGGCAAGAGAAGGGAAGCTCTGAGCATGCAGTGGAGACTAAGCTCCTCGGGAAGAGACCAGTGAAGACAACGGGAACACTCAGGGGTTGGGGTGGCGTGGTGGGCCAGGAAAGCAGGGGAGGGGTGTTTCCTCCAAACGGAAGGCAATGCATTTTAGGGAGAAAATGGAGCTATGTTGACTGGGTGCTGGGGGCCCCTGTGAGTGAGGGGCAGAGACGGTCTCCCTGGGGGTCTATGCACCCAGGGCCGCAAGTGAGTGTCTGAGGCATGGACAGACGCCGGAGGGCCCCGCCGTCTACGTAGCTGTGGGGAGCGCCATGCAGCAACCCAGGGCCTGGTTCCCAGCCCTTGAAGGCTGAACCCAGGAGCTCGGGACTGGCAGAAGGAAGAATCTTCCCATCGCTTGAAGCAGTGGGTGACCCCCGAATGTTTTACCTGAGCGTGATACGGGGTGAGGGAGGGGACCGTGCAAGAGGCAGGGAGGCTTTAGGAACTTTCCTGGTGGCAGCCTGGTGTGGGTGACTGAGGGTGCTGGGGGCCTGCAGAGCTGACGGCAAAGCACACTGTGCCCCGGGGCCCCGCGGGGCAGCGCCCTGCTCCTGTTCTGGGGTCCTTCCTCTCACTGCCTCTGTTTCTGTTGTCCTCTCCCTCGCCCGGTCTCTGTCCCTTTCTTCTTTCTCCTTTTCTGTTCCTCCCTGGCCCTGACTCTCCTGTCAGGCTCTTCTTTCTTTCTCTGTGTCTGTTTCTCTGCAGCCCCCGCGTGATGGCCTCTGGGTGTTGCCTGGAACAAGCAGAACCCCTCACTGCATAAACCCACTGGACACTGGGTAGTCCCTGCCTCTGTGTGTGTGCGCGCGCGCGTGTGCACCAGGCACGGGGAGAAGGGTGTGCGTGCGAGTTGAGCCAAGGTGGGGCAGGCTGTGGAGGGTCCGGCTGACAGTGGAGAGGCAAGGGCTGGGATAGGGGCTGCTGTCCCCTGGGTGGAGGGCACGGTCAGGCTTTCTCAGCAAAGGCAGCCCCAGCCCTGCCCCTGGGCCCCAAGTCATTCTAGGAAAATTAGAAGAGCCAAGCCCACAGTGGCCAGCGCACACAAAGTACATTGTTCCACTCCCCAGAGCTTTGCCCTGCCCCTGCCAGCTTCGCTGCCAGTTCCTGGAGACAAGCTGGCAGCCCCACTCCTGAGGCCAGGCTGCTCACCTGGCTCGGTGGGGTTCCTCCACTTCTTACTTGTCATTGACGGGCAGGTGGCAGGGCAGGGCCTGGCCCAGGCTCGGGCAGGCCAGAAGTGTGCCAGGCCTGCGGAGCCTTGGGCTTGGTGCCCAGTGGCCCTCCCTGCCAGCTGTCCACCCTGCACACCTTGCCCCACTCCGGGAGCAGGCCCCGCGGTTCTGCCTTGCATCCCCGCCCCAGCTTGTTCTTTCCCATGAGTCTGTGCAGAGGGCAGGTGTCCTGTGTGGGAAGCTTGCTCTCTCTCTGCTCCACTTCTCAGCATCAGTCCCTGGCAGCAACTCACCTCCTCTGGGAAGCCTTTGTTTTTCTGTTTGTTTGTTTGTTTTTCAGAATAAGGGTTGGGGGTTGTGACTTGTCTTTCCTTGTTTGTTTTGTTGAGACAGAGTCTCACTCTGCCACCCTGTGTAGAGTGCAGTGGTGTCATCATAGCTCACTGCAACCTCCGACGCCTGGGCTCAAGCAATCCTTCTGCCTCAGCTTCCCAAGTAGCTGGGACCGCAGGTGCACACCACAATGCCTGGCTGGGTTTTTTGTTTTTTTTCTTTTCTTTTCTTTTTGGTAGACATAGGGTCTCGCTCTTGCTCAGGCTGGTCTCGAACCCCTGACCTCGAGCGATCCTCCCGCCTCGGCCTCCCAGAGTGCTAGAATTATAGGCACATGGCCTAGGAAGCCTTCTTTGACTGCCCCTTCTCCATCTCAGATAGCCCCTTGCTCCTTGGCGCTGCCAGATGGCCACACCCACTGCAGGCACACTATAGGGCTGATATCCGAGTTTCCGGGTTGAATGCCATTCTGGGGAGCAGCCTGGAGTCAGGGGAATGCTTGAGCACTGACCAGCACCCACCATCTGCCAGGCAGTTCCCAGGCATTATTCACCAGACTAGTGCAGTAGCTCTTCAGGTAGACTTTATTATCGCCATTTGAAAGATAAGAAAACTGAGACTCTGAGAGCTTAACCGATTTGTCTGAGGTCATACAACTAAATCTCAAAGCTAAAACATTGTCAAATGATTTGGGAATGGCAGGGGCTTCCAGGGCAGTGGAAACAAGCCCTCCAGGGGAACTAGAGTGTCCTGCTCCTGGGTTTGTTAGGAAGGAAATCCCAGATGTTGCTGCCAGAGTTTGGGATGGAGGCAGGAGGATGGATGAAATGACCCCTCAGGGGCTTGCCTGGGTTTAGCTCGCTCTCTTTGCCCCTCCCTGTGAAGACCTCCCAGTACCACCTTCAGAGGACTCACCCCCTTTTCCCTCCCCCCCGAGAACAAACATTTGACAGCTCCCAGGCCCTGCTCAGTTCACTCCAGACCCCACCTCTGGTTTCCCTGCTCAGGGCTGGCCCTGAGACACCTGGGGAGCCTGGTTCAGAGCAGCCCGCCTGTTCCTGCTCCAGTGGGCTCCTTCCTGCTTCCCTGCTCCTCCTTGGACCATCAAGGCTAGGATACAGCCAGGATTCCTGTCCAGGGCCCTTCTCTGGCTTTGGGGTGTCAGAAGAGCCCGGATTCAGACTTCTCATCCCTGGTGATCACCCACAAAACCCATTCCTCTTTCCTTCTCCTTTTCCCACCCTGTCTCTGCTCTTCTTTCTGTCTTCCTTCACAGCCTCTTGCACCTGCTGTGTATGTGCAAAGCACTGTGCTCGTGTCAGACCCAGGGCCTGAATGCATGGTAAGTGGATCCATCAACACCCGCCCAGACAAGAGCATGAAATAAGGCAAAGGGGTCCAAGCAGTGCATTGTGGGAATTCAGGGGGCAACAGAGAGTGCAGGTCGGTGCCATCTCGGAAAGTTTCCAGGAGATATGGCATTGAACTGCACCTTAGAGAATTCTGATCGGCAGAGAAGGGGCGTTTGTGTGTAGACATGGAGGAAGGAGGGCCTGTAGGAGGAGTTTTCCACCTTGGACTGTGAGCTTCTGGGCAGAGCCTAAAGCAGTGCTTCTCAAACTATCTAGGGGAAGGACCAGTTTGTTTTTAATTTCAATCTGTCATAGACTAATAATATTATAAAATATAATGCAAAGGAATTATTAGAAAAATAAAATAAGACATCCGAAGTTCAAGCCCCAATTTTATATTGTTGAATTCAAGAGACGTAATATCACTGTGTCGAATTGCTATTAAAGATTCTAAATGCCTGTGCTTGGTTTCTACATGGATGTTGTCCCAGGCTGGTCCTGCATGGGCCGTGGACGGGCCTGATCGGTGGATCACACCGTGAGTGTCACTGCAATAGGCAGAGGTTTCAAGCTGCAGGTAAAACCTGTTAGTTGGGCAGGAAATTAATTCAGCAGGTTGTGACCAGCATTTTATTTTTATTTATTTATTTATTTTTTTGAGACAGAGTCTCACTCTGTTGCTCGGGCTAGAGTGCTGTGGCGTCAGCCTAGCCCACAGCAACCTCAAACTCCTGGGCTCAAGCGATCCTCCTGCCTTAGCCTACCGGGTAGCTGAGACTACAGGCACGTGCCACCATGCCCGGCTAATTTTTTCTATATATTTTTAGTTGTCCAGCTAATTTCTTTCTATTTTTAGTGGAGACGGGGTCTCGCTCTTGCTCAGGCTGGTCTTGAACTCCTGACCTCGAGCAATCCTCCCGCCTCAGCCTCCCAGAGTGCTAGGATTACAGGCATGAGCCACCACGCCTGGCCTATGACCAGCATTTTATAAAGCATGAAGTAGAATAGAATAGATTAGAAATTATTAAATGTCAATACTTTAAAGAAACTTTATAGTTATGACACAGAAAGATCGGAGGGTGGGAAGGAGGATTTTTACTTTCCATCTTAATATCACCTTATGCCATTCTTATTTTTATTGCATATTTTATAATGTTTACATTAAAAAAAGAATAGAATAGAAAACAGAGTGCCTTACATGTTGTAGGGGGAAGCACAGATTTTGTGGGGGTTTTTTTTTTTTTGAGATGGGGTCTGGCTGTGCTGCCCAGGCTGGAGTGCAGTAGCGTCATCATAGCTCACTGTAACTTCAAACTCCTGGGCTCAAGTGATCCTCCCACCTCAGCCTCCTGTGTGGCTGAGACTACAGGCATGTGCCGCCACACCCAGCTAATTAAAAAAATTCTTTAGGCCAGGTGTAGTGGTTCACATCTGTAATCCTAGCATTTTGGGAGGCTGAGGCAGGAGGATTGCTTGAGACCAGGAGCTCAAGACCACCTGAGCAAGAGCAAGACCGCATCTCTATAAAAAAATGGAAAACATTTTTTTAAAGATGGGGTCTGTCCATGTTGCCCAGGCTGGTCTTGAATTCCTGGCTTCAAGTGATCCTCCTACCCTGGCCTCCCAAAGTGCTGGGATTACAGGTGTGAGCCACTGCAACCAGCGGGAGGCATAGTTTTGTGAAATGTTCATTTCAGGTTTCTGCACACCTCTGTGTGCACACCTCTATGTGCTGAATCTCCTCTCTGTTGCTCCTGTCCCCACCCCAGCTCCATCATCCTCCCTCTAGAGTCTGTTTCCTCCTCTGCCCATCTCTATGCCTCTTCTGTTTCCACGGCAATGACCTTGACCCTTCCACTTTCCTGCTTCTTTTTTCTGGACAATCGTCCTCCTCCCTTGCCTTTGGCAGAAGCTTCCTTCCTCCTGGGCCCTATGTAATTAGGCCACAACCATTCTGTGGTCCCAGGTAGCTCTGAGGCATAGAACAGAGGGTCCCTGCTCTTGAGAAGGGAGCAGCAGCAGTGCTGGGGAGTCAGAGCTGTGCTGAGGAGTCAGGGAACAGAATGCTTAATATAAGGAAATATTCCATAGGAACTGAGCCAGGAACTCGGCCAACCAATGGCCGCTCCCTCCCAGCTGGTGGGCAGAACTGCTTCCCAGTGCAGGCCCACAGTGGGAAGACCACACCTGTGACCCAGGGCCCCTTCTTGGCTGGTGTCTCCTCTTTTGGGGCTCTGATGATACCTTGTTCCCACTCTACGGATATACTATAATTTATTTAATCAATTCTCTATAAATGAACCTCTGTGTTGCTTCTGCTTTTTTTTTTTTTTTAAATCATAAACCATTATAAACAATGCTGCAATGAACATCTTTGTGCCTCTCCCTCTCCATGTCCGAGCTGCTGGTTCCCGGAGGTCTCATCACCCCATGGCTTGTTTCTCACATCTTTATTCACACACAGTCTGCATTCCTCCTGCTTCTCTCAGCACCCTCCTGGCTAGTTTTCATGTCATGAGGCTAAACATGAACCGGAGGTTTGGAAATGTGATCTCCTTCCTTCTCACGCCATGCACCCTCCTTGCTGACAACCACCCACTTGGTTTCTTCAGCCAGACTTCCCAGTGACCCAGCTGTATCATCAGGACCCTTTGACTGCAAGTCACGGAAATCCCTATTCAAAATGGTTTAGGCAATACAGGAAGTTTTTGTTTCATAAGAAAAGTCCGAGATACAGTGGCTCCAGGGAAGATAATTGAGTAGATTTATCACATTATCACAGACCCAGGTTCTGTTTGTTTTCCTGCTCTGTTATCCTCGGGGTGTTGATTTGCTTCTCAGGTACTGTTGTTCCCCTCAGGGTTGCAAGATAGCTGCTGAAGTTCCAGACATCACATCCAGACATAATATGCCTCAAGGTTGAAGAGAGGCCATCTCTGAGGGTCTATTTTGTTTTGTTTTGTTTTTTGAGAAAGGGTCTCTCTCTGTCACCTGGGCTGGAGTGCAGTGGCATCATCATAGCTCACTGCAACCTCAAACTCCTGGGCTCAAGTGATCCTCTGCCTCAGCTTCCTGAGTAGCTGGGACTACAGGTGCACGCCACCATGTCTGGCAAGTTTTCTGTATTTTGTGGAGATAGGGTCTCATTCTTGCTCAGGCTGGTCTTGAACTCCTGACCTCAAGCAGTCCTCCTGCCTCGGCCTCCCAGAGTGTCAGGATTACAGGCATGAGCCACTGCGCCCAGCCTGTGGGTCTGTTTTTAAGATCAAGAAAACTTTTTCCTGAAGTGTCCCCAGCAAACTTGTCCTCAGTTCTCATCAGCCAAGGTGAGGCCACATGCTCATTCCTTTGTTAATTCTTGGTAGGGGGAATGAAGCCCCCTTGACTGCTTGCTGAGGCTGTCGAGGTTGTTGAGGGGCTGTGTGGAGAAGGGGTGGGTGTTAAAGGACGAAAGTGGTGACGAAACAGGTTGAGTAGACAACCAATAGTGTCTGTCATGCTGGCTGGTAGAGAAAGTGTCCCCTCCGGGACTCGGTTTGTGTTCCCAACCAGCTGGGCCCGTGATGCCTACTCTGGAGCTTTAGCTCGACTTGGATTCGATTAGAAAACTTTTGCTGAGGGGGTGAGATGTGGGTTAACTCTTGAGGGAGTCTGTGGGAACGCAAGAGGGTGAGAGCAGGGTTGGGGTTCAGGGCTGGGGAGAGAAGCCTGAATCTGTGAAACTGGAGACAGGAGGCCCGGGCACTCCAGCCCTTCTCATGAGGAAAGGATCTGGGAGGGACTCACTGGGAGCCCCTGTGTGGGCTGGGTTGGACGCAGGGCGCTGACCAGGTAACCTCTGACCTGGGCTTCCCCTAGTACTGGGGCCAACTCGGGGTCAGGGATGGGGAGACCCAGGAGTGGGAGGTGCAGAGGTGAGGGGGCACTTTTCTCAAGCCAGGTGCCCTAACCTTTCTTCTGACCCTCAGGTGGGTCTCGTCCTTGCCCCTGAGTCACAGAGGGACGGGAAGGAAAGTAGGCTGTGAGTCAGGGGCCTACCTGGGGAAAAACAAAAACACAGGAAGTGACTCAAGGCTTGTAGAGTAGACAGGTGGCCAGGAGTGCCCTGGGATGGACCCCGGGGGAGTTGGCTGAGGGCAAGGGTCCCTCCCCAGAGGTGGCTGGTGCACACCATCCTGGCTATTTCTGCCACCATGTTTCCCACAAATCCTTCCCCTCCTTACCACAGCGGGCCGCTGCCCACTCGCCCACAAACCCCACTGCCAGCTGTTGCAATTCCTGGCTCTGGTCCACCCCCTGCATCCGGGAGGCTTCAGGACCTCTGACCCCAGAGGGTAGGTCAACCCCTTCCCTGGCCTCGTCTCTCCCTTGGCCTTCACACCCTGCAGGGAGAGATGCCAGAGCCACTAGAGGTTGGAGGTTCTGAGCAAAGCAGCTGCCTCTGTGCGCACGCGTGGGACGGGGTGGAGGATCTGGGCTGGGCGAGCAATGGGTGTAGGGGTAGAGGGACAGGCCCTGGGAACCTCTGGGCCCTCTGCTGTGTGCATCGGCGGGGCCTCAGTCCTGCTCACCGGAGGCCGGGGTTTGAGGCCAGGGCCCCAGCTAGCAGCAAAGTGATATTCTGCCTGCCTTTACCACTGTCTTTATGTGTTAAGCTTCCTTAGGGACCTCCAAAGAGCACGGGCCAAGGCATGATTAAAACATATTATTTTAAATTTTATTTTACGAATGTAAGTTATATTTTATGTAACTTTTGCAGTTTGTTTTTTTGCTTATCTTAGACATATTTCCATAATAGTATATATAGAAAGCTTCCCTATTCTTTTTAATAGCAGCATCATATTTTACTCTAAGGATATATTATAATTTATTTACCCAATTCCCTATACATGAAATTATGGTTTGTTTCTCTTTTTTAAAAAATTACAAACAATGCTGCAGTGAACATCTTTGTACATATACCTTTGGGCACTTGCATGAATACTTTTGCAGGATAAAATCCTAGGAGTTAAACTGCTAAATCAAAGAATATAAACATTTAAAATTTAATATATCATGCCTAATTGCTTTCCAGAATATACTAATTTTCATTCCATGAGCTCTGTATGAGACTGCCTGTGTAGCCACATCTTCCACAACACTATGTGTTATTAATTTTCTTAATCTTTGCCAATATGATAAGTGAAAAATTATATCATTTTAATTTGCATTTAGAATTATTAGTGAGATTGAACATTCTGTATATTTTTATTAGTCGATTGTGTTTTTTGTGAGTGATCTGTTTATATTTTTTGCCTACATTTTTCTATTATATTGTTTGATCTTTTCCTTATTGTTTTTTAAAATATGTCCTTTTTAAATTAGGAAGTTAGTTCTCTGTCAAACGTCTTGCAGGTATTTTTCTCTTATTTTGTCCTTTGATTTTGTTCATGGAGTTTTTCCTTTAATGTCTATGTAGGTACATTTATTAATCTTTGTTATAACTTCTGTTTTGTTCTGTGACTAGGACAGTTGCTATCCCAGGTTCATAAAAACATTTACACATATTTTCTTCAGGCTTTATGGCTTTATTTTTTTTTTAATGTTTTTCTTTTTTAAATATTTGATCCTGTTAGAATTTATTTCAGGGTTAGGAGTGAGGTAGGGAATCTAAATTTATTAATTTTTGATCCAAATATCCAGCTAGTCCCTCAATTTATTGAACTGAATTCTCATGTTTATTTGGGTCTATTTAAAATTTCTTTATTCTTTACAACTAATCTGTCTACAGGCACCAGCCCCATGCTATTTTAATTATTGTAGCCATATAATATTTTTAAAAATGCTTTGTAGGGCTACTTATTCCTTTCTAGTTTACTTTTTTCCCTTCAGGAATTTTGTGACTATTCTTTTATATTTATTTTTCCAGATGAATTTGTAATCATTTATCCCAAAGTTATCCCAAAATAGCACCTAATATTTTGTACAGAAATACACTGAATTTATGGTTTAATTGTGGTGACACTGACATGCTCACAATACTATTGACTTTTTGTCCAAGACCAAGGTCTCTCTCCATTTACTTAGCTCTATGTTTAAATTCCTCATTTGAGTTTCATAGCTATTTCTACACATACCTGCACATTTTTTCTATGTGTTTTATGTTATGTTTTTATTGCCTTCGCAAATGGGACCTTTTTTTCGTGTTCTTTAATTAGTTATTTCTTGTGTTTAGGAAATCTTGTTTTAAAACTAGCCACTTTGCTAAATTCTCCAATTATTACTAAAAGTACTTTAGCTGATTCTGTTAGAATATCCAAGTATAGAATAATATCATCCGATGATAATAATTATGCTTTTTTCACACAATATTTATAACTTTTTTTTTTTGAGACAGAGTCTTGCTCTGTTGCCTGGGCTAGAGTGCAGTGGCGTCAGCCTAGCTCACAGCAACCTCAGACTCCTGGGCTCAAGCGATCCTCCTGCCTCAGCCTCATGAATAGCTGGGACTACAGGAGTGCAACACCATACCTGGCTATTTTTTTCTATTTTTAGTAGAGATGGGGTCTTGCTCTTGCTCAGGCTGGTCTCGACCTCCGGACCTCAAGTGATCCTCCTACTTCGGCCTCCCAGAGTGCTAGGACTACAGGCGTGAGCCACTGTGCCCGGCCTATACCCCTTAGTTTATTGTTTCATCTAATTGCATTGTCAAGTAATCCCAGAACGATGTTAAATACTAATGGTAATAGTTTATGGGGAGAGCTGACGTTGACTTTAATGGAGCCACCTCTGGAGTCTCCCCATTGAACATGTTGGGAAAATTAATCTCTTTATTTTACATATTAATATAATGTTGTGTTGAGTTTCCCAGTATTTGGCTTTCTTATACTTCTGGAAGGAACCTTATTTAGTCTTGATGCATTCTTTTATTGAGGCAATGCTAATCAATACTCCCTTCCTTAGCTGAGAACATCCTCCTTCGCTGATCTTTGCTCCATTGGAAGTAGAGGCACCAAGACAGCGCTGGAGGTGTGAGGTGGGGACATGGCTGCTGGGACAGCTGAGGCTCAGGATGTGGCTCTCAGCCTCCTGTCACCAAGGGAATGAGGCTCTGCAAGAACCTCTTCCGAGGTCCAGGGAAGGGAGGAAGGATAGGGAGGATTTAAGAGCAAAGTTCAGGGTCCTTGGAAGAAAATCGGGGGCTCTTCTGCTTGTCCCCTGAGGAGGCCCTGCCCCTCTGTCATCTTCAGGACTATCTTGGCCCCCTGTCTTTTGAGGGAGGCATGGTCTGGAACCCTGGGCCTCTCCCAGGCTGGTGAACTTGACACAGGTACAGGTGGATACTTCCATGCTAGGGGGAGGGGAGGCAGGCTGAAGGAGTCCCCTGAAGCTGGCGGGAGATCAAGGGAGCTGTCCAGCCTGCTGCTTCTGGACGTTTGCAGCATGCAGCATTCATGCGGCAGCTGCTGAAAGCAATGACCGTCCCCCACCCCATCTCCTCCAGGGTCCTAAACATATGGCATCACCCACCTTCTTTCCATTTCCTGAAGTAGTTGTGCGGTCCTCTGTCCGTGACCCTTTCTTGGGACCCTGGCTGACTTCATCCTCACCCTTGGGGGGATAATGCTGTGCCCAGGGCTTGGTGGAGAGAGAAGAGGCTGGGGGCAGAGAGGGAGGGGACTTTCCATTATGGGCAGGGATTGAGGTGGCAGAGGTCACCCCGTAGGTAATGAGCTGAGGCTGGGTGGCCAGAAGGAGGCGAGAGGGCCCTTCGGATGTCTTCCCTGAGCCAGCCTCTCTTTCTTTACCATAACTGTCAGCTCCAGGAGCACAGATGGAGAAAGCCCTTGACCCAGAACCTTAGCACCTTCCAGGCCCGTGAACCCCCTTTGGCCCTTAATTAACGTAGTCATTTCAGAGGCAGCTAGGTGGTTCTGCAGCCACGTTTACGTCACTTGAGTGGGTGTAAGTGTATCCCCACTCTTCTCATGAGAGAAGACCCAGAGCATAGACAGGTGTGGGGGCAGCCTGAGCTTCACACGCAGTGTGGAAGAGCCTGGCCAGCCGCTGATGTGAGGCCAGCAAGAGGGAATGGTGGACACCTGTCTGAGGCAAGGCACTGAATTCAGTGATCCTGGATGAGGATGATGCTGCGAGCATTAAGGGACTGAGTCTTTTCCTGCTACTTTTGGTGCATCCCAGTGGGGGCAGCTGGAGCTAACCCCATTTCCCAGCCATGGGAGACTGGGAATACAGTGGGCAGGTTGGTCAGCAGGAATGGGCTCCTGCCATCAGACTGCAGCTCAGGGTGGAAATCTGGCTTCTGGCAAGAAAGGCAAGAGCAGGGAGGCCCAGCCTTGGGGGAGTCAGGACCCTGGGTGGGCACTGAAGATGGGGACTTGGATAGAAAGAGGCAGGACGGACCTGGAGACTGGACCTGCACACAGAGTGAGGGCTGGGCCTCCAGAATGAGGCTGGTGGGCAGCAAAATGAGGAATGCTTGGGGCATTTGAGCCAGCCTCTACCAGTCACCACCCAGGAGGGCTTGCCCTGGAACCATCTTGCAAAATCATGGTGGGTTCTTGGCTGATGTGGCTTCCTGTGGAAAAGTAGGTGCCACTGGCAGATCCTGTTAAGGGCCCTGGCATGAGTCTTACTCATTTCCAGGCTTCTCAATTTCTGCACCAGGCCCAGGCCTCCAGGGGGAGTTTCTAGTAAACACATCCCAGATGTGCTGGATGAGACTGAGCCAAGAGGGCAAGATGACTGCTCTTAGGAAAAACAATGCAATTTCCTCAGAAAAGCCTTCTCCTTTGGACAGATACCACCTGGTGTTAGCAGTTTAGGGAGATCAACGGCCCCCCGCCTTTCCCTCCCCAGAACCAAAGACCCTCAGGCTTGGAGGGACCCATTCCGAACTGTGCTGCAAGCAGAGACAAGATGTGGCAAAAGAGCAAGACAGAGGAGATGTGGCAGAAGCCGAAGTCGGAGAAAATGTTCTCTGCCTTTCAGGGTTCATGCGATTAGATCGGGTCCCCCTGGATAAGCTGAGCAATCCTCCCTACTTTAAGGTCCGTAACCATGATCACATCTGCAAAGTGCCTTTGCCACATAACACGACATTTTCACGAATTCCCGGCATCAGGGTGTGGATGTATTTGGGGGGGCGTTATTTGGTTTACCGTAGCATTTATGCTTTCGGTCTTTTCTCCAGGCACATTATCTTTGTAAAGAAATATTTGTGGAAGTGTGTGGCATTGTCTCCTGGCAACTCAACATCATTTCCCTCTCCTAGTCTGTGTTCTCCTGCCCGGTAGAGGCTGGCAGCCAGGGAACTGCAGTTCTCAGAATCCCTACCAGCCAATGAGAGGCCCCACCACAGGATTTGGCAGGTGGAAGAGAAGCATAAATCATCTTATTGTTTCCTCGGCAGCTGTGGGCAGATGAACGGGCTTGAGCAGATAGGAGATTTTGGAGAAGATTCTAGGCATTTTCTCTGCTTTGGTTCTGGCGGCTCAGGTATCCTGTGGTTTCAGCAACATCCTGACTCCCTAAAAGCTGGCCATGAACCTGAACCAGTCCTTCCACAGCTTTGGAAATGCCTGATTCCCTGTACTAAATCCCTTTCTGCTTGAAATGCCTAGAGTGGTTTCCATGCTCCTAACTGACTGATATAGGGACTTCGTTGACTATAACAATTTATAACCTGCTTGTTTTCACTTAGTAAAGTATCATGAAGACAAACCTGCCCACAGGTCATTCAGCATTTTTAAATTTTTCTGTAAAACATGAGTTTCCAGGGCTGCCTGCTGTCCCATCATATGGATGTATCATAATTTATTTAAGCAAGCCCCTGTTGTTAGACATTTAGGTTGTTTTCTGTTTTTCGCTTTTTTCTTTTTTTTCTGTTTTTCTTCTTTTTTCTGTTTTTCACTTTTTTAACCCATACTGTCAAGAACAGCCCTGCCCATGAATCTTTGTGCACAGTAGGGAGTAATATATATATATATATATATATATATATTCTTTTTTTTTTTTTTTTTTGAGACAGAGTCTCACTCTCTTGCCTGGGGTGAGTGCCGTGGCGTCAGCCTAGCTCACAGCAACCTCAAACTCCTGGGCTCAAGCGATCCTCCTGCCTCAGCCTCCTGAGTAGCTGGGACTACAGGCATGTGCCACCATGCCCGGCTAATTTTTTTTCTATATCTTTTTAGTTGTCCAATTAATTTCTTTCTAATTTTAGTAGAGACGGGGTCGCTCTCTTGCTCAGGCTGGTCTCGAACTCCTGAGCTCAAACGATCCGCCTGCCTCGGCCTCCCAGAGTGCTAGGATTGCAGTATATTCTTGAAGTATAATTTTTAGTTAAAGGGATTTAACGTTTTGAAAACTTTTACGCATATTTCCAGACAGGTCATCTGTGTTTTCTTTTCTTCCCTTGGCCTCCGGAACACTCCCTCTCCGTTCCCCTCCCGTCTCTGGCCACAGAGAGCCCCGGGCTCAGTCCTCGCACAGCCTGTCTTTACCATCCATACTTACCCCGTGGTGAGCTAATTTGCTGTCATTTATTTACATGCCAATGGACCCTTCATCACATCTCAGGCCCAAGCCTTCCGCTGGACTCCAGACTTGGAATTCGGATTGCCTGCTTACCATCTCTCCCTGGAGGTCTACTAAGAAGGTCAAAATCATTGTGTCTAAACCTGAGCTTCGATGTTCCCTTCCAAAGTCCCAAATCTGCGTTCCCGTTCCCCACAGTCTTCCTTCTCTCAGTTAATGACAACTCTTTCCTTCAACTTGCCCAGACCCAAAACCTTGGAGTCATCCTTGACCTGTCTCTCTTTTGCTCACACCCTCTGTCCAATCAGTGAGCAAATTCTAATGGCTCTATCTTCAAAGTACATCTGTGATCTCACCACTTCCCACTGGCTCCGCCATGGCCACCTGGTCCAAGCCACCATCCTTCCTCAGCGGGATTATTGCAGTAGCCCCCAACTGTCTCCCTGCCTCCCCCTTGCCTAGTTGATTCTCAACAGTGGCCAGAGCGATCCTGTTAAAACATAAACCAGATCACTCCACTGCTCAGAACCCTCTGGTGGCTCCCCTCCCCCTCAAGTAAAAGCCATCGTCCATATAGTAGCTCATACACTGACCCCCACACTGTCCCTCTGAGCTCCTCTCCCCACTCTTGGCTCACTCAGTCCCCTCCAGCCACCCGAGCCTCCTTTCTCAAACATTCCAAGCGAGCGTCTACCCTGAGCCATTGCGCCAGCTGTCCCCTCTGCCCAGAACACCTTTCCCAGGTGTCACATGACGGGCTCTTTGCTTCCTTTGAATGTCTCAGTGAGGCCCTCTCTGACCCCTCCCTAACATGGCAAGCCCAGTTCTACTTTCCTTCTCTCCATTGTGCGTGTCACCATCTATCAAACATAGCTAAGTATAAAACTCATGAATGTTGTTTCTTATCTGTCTCCTCCCATTAAAATGTCAGCTTTTTGAGGGTGGGAAACTTTGTCTGGTTCACTGCTGTCTGCCCAAAGAGAGCACTGGAGAAAAGACAGATATTTGCTGAATGAGTAAGTGACTTGAGTACTTTTCTTCTAGCCTACAGTCCCCAGTCGGCACAGAAGGCTTCCGTGAGGATTATCTGTGAAGCACAGAATGGTTTGCAATATATAATATATCTCTCTTAACCCCATAAGACCCTGGCAGGTGGCGGGGGAGGGGCAAGGAACATTGCCTCCTCTGGGAGGGGACGTGAATGTGCCAACTAACTTGATTGTGGCAGTCATGCCACAGGATATGTGTGTATCAAATCCTCACGTTATACACCTTAAATATACACGATTGTATTTGTCAATTATACCTCTATAACGCTGGGGTTGGGGGGGAGCATTGTCTCCCTGGTAACCCTTTTGTGTCACAGTTTTCCATCTGTAAGTTGGGGAAAATAATAATCACCATCTCGTAGGGTTATCGTCATTATTAAATAAGATCATTCCTGCAAATAATTCACATAGTGCCTAGCACATATTCATCACAAATATTTGCAAGTTAGTTTATTCCCATTTTATAGTAGAGGAATCCGAGACTCAGGAAATTTAGGAATTTGCTACAGGTTACAGATTGAGAGGCAGAACGAGGTTTAAAACTAGGACTTTCAATTCACTGTACTTTCCCCATTAAACCAAAGTAATCTAATAAGCCAAGCAAGGGTACGGCGCTCTCTCCCAGAACCCTGAGGCCAGAAAGAGCTGTGGACCCTCTTTATTTCTTTCTTGCATTTGAATCCTCCCCATGACATCTGGACAAGTCACCAGCTGACCTCTGAATATCTCTGGGCCTGGGGGACTCACAGCCTCCTGGCCTGTGCATCTAGAGCGAGCCATGCAGGCACCTGTGCAGTCTGTCATGCTATGTGACATGAGCATGGGCAGACATTGTCAGGTGGCCACCAGCTATCTGTCCTCCCCACCCTCCTTACAAATACAATTCCACCTCTCTTCAGGGCAGCAAAGTGTCCAGCAAAAGGGAGACTCTCCAGGCTCCTTTGCAGCCAGGTTGGGCCTTATGACATGGTTCTGGCTACAAGATTTAAGTGGAGATCGACTGGGTGGTTTTTCTAATTAAAAGGGGGGAATTTTCATCCAGAAGCATGTTCTGCCCTTCCCTCTTCCTCCATTTTCTGCCTGGAATATGGATGTGACGGCTGGAGGTCCAGCAGCCATCCTCTGAGCGTGAGCCGGGGGGAGTCACAAGCTCAGGCTGTAGGGGCAGAAAGCTAAAGGGAGCCTGGGTCGTGGATAGCAGCATGCATATGTAACACCTGTGTGTGTCTCTCTATGCAAGGAAAATAAGCCCTCCTTGGTGAAGCCTCTGAGTCCAGGAAAAAACTAAATATCCAAAAGCAGAGGGATAGCTAAATAAATTACAGCGATCCACATTATGCGATATGATATGGCCTTGAGAAATTGTGTTGCTGATGACTGTTCATTAAGGTGGGAAGTTATAGCTAAAAAATACAAATTATAAGAGTATGCTCAGTGTAGTTTTGACTTTGTAAAAATACATATACCTCATATATGCCCCCTTCCTGCCCAGCTCCAGCTCTCGGGATGTGCCCCAGCAGCTGCTGTTTGTATGCCCGACTGCCACTGCTCCCCCACTAGACCTGTGGCCTGAAGTGCAGAGCTGTGTCTTTCCTTTCTGGAGCCCGGGGCCTCACCCAGGCCCTGGCACAGACCAGGCTGACAGCAAACATTTGTGGGATGAATGAATGGGGAAGTGGCAACCAGAGACTGCAGGCCATGCTTTGCTCTCTGCACAGGGTCAGTGGCCCCAACGGGCTGGGGTCTTCCAGTGTCTGTTTCCTGGTCCTGCTGACCTGTCCTGTCTGGTTCTCTGCCAGGCCCAACAATCACACTCATTTTAGTCTCCCAGGCCAGAGGTGGTGGTCCCCACCCCTGGCTGCCTGTCAGCCTCACCTGGGGAGCTTGAAACAATCACCAGTGCCTGGGCCTCAGCCCACACCAGTGGGATGAAATGCTGCAGGGTGGGCTGGCTTTGAAGCCTAGGGACTAGCTGCCTGCTGCCCCTACACAGCACCTGTGAGCACAGGGCTCAGTCAGGATCCCGAACATGGATCTCAGCTGCTGCTGGTCGCTGCCCAGCTGTAAAGCTATCATCCTGGTACCATTTCACTGCAGACAGGCAGGGCTCAGGTGGCCCCTGAAGACAGACCTCTAGGAGTAGCCATCCCACCTGTGTGGGTGACTGTGAGAGTTAACACGATGTGGGAGCCCTGCAGGCCAGGCCCTGTTCTAGGGCTTTACCTAGATTAACCCACTTAGTCCTCATGGTCAGCCGTGGGGTCGGTGTCACTACTACCATCTGCATCCCACAGAGGAGCCAGCTCGGAGAGGTTAAGCAGCCTGGCTGGGGGCAGGGCGGGGTTCCATCCAGGCAACCTGGTGCCAAAGTCTGGGCTGAGCCCCTCTTCCCTGTTGAGTGGGGGTTCATGCAGCTAAGCACCTTCTATATGCTAGGACCCTTCCTACAAAGCAGGTCTTCCAGAAACTTGAATGGAGGAAAATATGGATAAGAATTCAAAAGGAACAAGAATATTCAGAACCACATTCTTTTTGCGACACTCTTTTCCAGATGAGTCTTGGATGTGGGCGTTGTTCCCGCACTTATTTCCTTCTAACCCTGACCTTGTCCTCTCCTCCTCATCCTTCTGAGAACCCTCCCCTTGTGGCCAAAGAACTCAAGCTCCCTTTAATGGAATGACACTGTAATCACATCACTGCCCAGGCCCCCGCTTGCTTGGGCCGCCGGATGCGGTGGGCACCAGTGGGTGAGGCCGGGCCATGGAGACAGATGGTACCCGGAGGGAGATTCGATTACCTGCTTCTTTCCCAAAGCCAATCCGCCCTGTAACTGCGTTATGGTCCATTATTGATAGGCCTCCTCTCCGCTGCTGCTTGAGATGTGGTTTGTCTGTGATTCGTTCCATCCGTTGGAGCTCAGAGATGGATGGGCCGCGGCCCCCCTCGGATGTCTAGGGAGGAGAGAGGAGGGAGGCGGCAGGACACGAGTGCTGTGGGGACGGTGGGGGCAGGGGGTCAGCCAGGGCCAAGTCAGAGCTTAGGGTGAGGAGTACCTGGGGAGACAGGCAGAGAAGACAGTGCCAGAGAAGACAGGCTCCAGCAAGGGCTGGAGCCAGAGGTGGTGGGGGGTGGGCCTTGAATGCCAGGCCGAGAAGGCTGGTTTTGGTCAGTAATAGGGAGCTATGGTAGGCTCCTGAGCAAGGGAAATGACAGGCGAAAATGGTTTTGGAGAGGAGGAGCAAAGGGGTGTGGAAAAAACCAGGCAAGATAGGGACGGCTGGGACCCCCCAGCTCCCCGCTGAGGAGCACGGAGGATGGAACCCATGGCCTGGACCCACTGGTTTCAGACAGGGGCAGCAGGGCAGACACTGCGCTAGACCCTCGCCTGTGCTGAATCTCACTCAGTCCTCGAAGCAGGCCTCTAAGGCATCTTGGTGCATGGACGGCGGCCTGGCGAGGCTGAGTCATCGGCGGCTCAGGCGGTGGAGCAGAGGTCCAACCCGGCCGCCTGCTGCCAGCGCACGTTCTCTTCCCTGAGCCACTTGGCCTTGCAGCGCTCAGGTCAGGGGCGGTGTCCGGGCAGACAAGAAATAGGCATCCCCTTTCCTAACCAAGTTTCCTTGCACTGAGAGCTCACAGCAACGGTCACTGCCAGCCAGCCACCACACCGCGTACCGATCGCCACGTCCGACACACATTCTTTCTAGATGATCCTCATTTGACAAGTGAAGAAGTGGAGCTCAGAGAGTTCAGCGGGCTGCCCAGACCACACAGCGCTTCGTGCGAGCGCTGAGCAGGGTTCCGCTGCAAGCCTGTCTGGCTCCCCTTGCGGTGCCCATTGCCAGACTCTGGCTCCTGTGTTCCCCGACCCCACTTACTGTAATCCTGGGATTAGTGAGGAGGGGGGATTGGCAGCATGGCCCAGAACAAGCTGCTCGGCATGGAAACTTTCTCCGAGCATCCCCAGGCCTGCCTCCTCCCCACCGCCGCTCCCTTTACACCCCAGACCTGCGTGTGTAAAGCTCCCAGCCTGGGGGACAGGGCCTGCCCCCTAGGCCACCGTGGTGGCAAGGCCAGGCTGTGCTCCTGGGCCTGCCATCCCTGGTGTGCCAAGGAGGGGTGTGGTAGTGCTGGGGGAGGGAAGGGGCCCTGGTGAGTGGGGAGCGTGTCCCTGCAGGAAGCCGAGAGTCTCAGAGGAGAACCAAGAATGACTGGGCCTCAGCCCAGCCCCTAATCCCTTTGCACACACTCCCTTCCCTAAGGATTTTCCCTCGGAAAAATCTGTTTAATTGTCTCAGCTCAGAGATAATGAATGGAGGATTTGGGGTGGGGTGAGGGCGATGGGGGAAGCCCAGGGAATTTGCCATGGGAAAAGACAAGCAAATGGAAAAAACAGTTTCTGACATGCCCCCTTCCCAGAAAGAAGCCAGGAGTCCAGGCTCCCTGACGACAGGACTGGCACGGCCCCGACCGGCCACGCGATTGGAAGGCTCTGGCTGGCCGCCCCTGCTTGCTCATTTTGTCGTTTGCGTGTTCTCAGAATAGGAGACTCCTAAGCACAGAAACTGCATGTGTTCAGCACAGGAAATCTCGTACTGGTGAGAGTAATTACTGTGGTGGGGTGGACAGTGACGGAGGTGGTCACAGTGGTGGAGGCCACGGTGGGCATGATGACAGTGACAATGTGGTGGTGTGGGGGTGGGGGTGGCCA
>RJWJ010026138.1:0-23259 GCA_004363605.1 Indri indri
CCGTCCCTCTCCATCCAGAGGGCTCTTGGCAAATACATCCCTGTGGCCGGCTGGACCCCCTGTCCTAAGGCCCTCTCACACAGCTTGAATGCCTCCTTCCTTCAGGAAACAATAATATTCACAGTTCCCTAAGTTCTTCTTTATACCCAGCCTAAACTTCTTACTGCAATTTTAAGTTCTCCTTGCTGTATGTTCTGTGTTTGGGAGGGATGGCAAACTCTCCAAAACCTCGTCAGTAGGGAGAGAGTTCCGGTCAGTGAGGTATTCAGCCTCCTTTGAATCACGGGGCTGATGCCCAATAGATCTGCTGGCACCAGCTAACTTTGGATACAAGCCCATTTATTTTGCGGTTGACCAAGACTCAGAAAGAACATCCGGAGGGCCTCTGCCAAGTACCAGGCTTTGTGCATGTTATCACATTTAATCTTCACGACTCTTCAGCAGGGGAGTTATTAGCCCCATTTCACAGACGAGGAAGCCAAGGCTCAAAGAGATGTTATGAAAAGACTCAGAGAATAGCCAGGAAGCTGACAGGTGGGGGCGGGACAGTGGCGGGAGCTGTTTGTTCCCGTTTACGGGACATGGTAACATTAGCCACTACTTGTCCGCGTTTAAGCCGACCCTAAGGGTCAGGCAGTTGATGGTACACAAGATGGTACTGGTCACAGAGGGATACACAGGATCATATTTGGTTGGAGGAATCAGGGCGAGTGTTTTTGCGGCGTCTAGAGGGATGGATGGGTGTTTCAGTGCAGAATGGCTGGGGTCAGAGAAGACCACATTCTGATGGGAGCTATTTCCCCCAACCGAGGTTTTGTGGGAGTTTTCCATCTTCCTCAAACACAAGAGAATTGAACCAGGTTTAAGATTGCCATGAATGGTTTAGTTGGATATAAGGAAAAACTTAGTGAATTATGAGGACGGTTAAATACTAAAAGGCTGAATGAGCTTTTCCGAAGGGCTGCCCAGGGAACAGCAGCAACTCTGATCTGAATAGTCCTGTCCAAACCTGTCCCTTTCCCCTTTCACCTGAGAACCTGATCAACCCCCTCAGGAAGCTCAGGCTCACCCAGCAGAGTCAAGGCCAGAGTGGGTTTGTCATTACCCTCCCTCCCATGGCCTCTGCAAAAAAGGAGGGAGTGGCTTGGCTCTGAGCCCAAGGAGCTTGCCAACCGTTGTATTCCCAGCGCCTGCTGTACTGCGTGTGCTCAACAAACATTGGTGAATGAATCGAAGGCACTGGTTCTCCAAACTGTTTGTGTGCTTGCTGGCCACGCCTTTGGCATATCCGGGAAATCTCTCCATGTTCACAAACTCCTGCCCGGACAAATGTTGCTGACTCAGCCGCAGCGTCCTATGATGTCAGCTGAATTACCTTTGGTGTTCGGGATGAAGAAAAAGTGCTTTCTTTCCATCAGCTGCTCTTGGCCAGCTCCTCGGGCACGCGTAGCAGGGGGAATTATTAATAGTGCTTAGGACAGACTCGTGGGTCCTCTCCTGCGTTAAGAGCCCTCAAGGAGAGATTCCAGATATGCTCACTTGCTGGGAAAGAACAATTCTAGCCAGGACTAACATGCTTTTGCGCATCCCGGGGGACAGTAACCACTGAGTAGGACAGATCTGATGTCGCTTAAGTGATTCTGTGATTATAGTTATTTCTCCCTAATGCTTTGGTCCCTTGAAATGTGACATTGAGGGGTTTGAGTCATCCAGCAGCCTGGCCGGAGGCAGCAGTAGTGTCTGCAAGATGAGATAATATTTAATTTTTGAGTGCAAACTCCTACCTCCTTGAGGTTAAATATTTACTTTACGTTTTAGGGGTATATCTTTTCTTTTTTTGCAAATGCTCTTTTGTCCCTCTTTGGCTTGCAAGTAATAGGTACCCAATTGTCTTCGATTATGTCAAGCAGGAGCTGCAAAGGAAGGGACACATGCATTCCAAACACTGCAAAAGCAGAAAATGCCAAACGATGGCCACTTTTCTCATTAGTTAAGATCCTCTCCTGACTGCTACATATAAGGGAATGCTATCAAGAATTCCAGAAATGGCACTCTTTTGTGCTTTGTCTATTGCTTTTATAAAGCCCTCTGCACATTCTCTAAAAATAGGTCTTTTTCTGTCCAGTGTGACTGTAAGTTGCTTGAGGGCTCTCTCCCCGTCAGTGTCCTTGAGAATCTCCCACCCCCAGCTCAGGCCTGGCAATGTATTGGGCTCACAGTAAGTGTCCGTCTCTCCAATTTGCATTTCTAGGGTATTCCTCTTATCTGCTTCTCCTGTGACCCTCCTTATCACATCCGCTTTTGCTGGTGGGTGGGATGCGAAGGCAAAGCACGGCTGGGACCCAAATGTTACCAATTCATCATCGCTGTGCTCACCTCACGACAATTCCACACTACCAGGGTGAGACGACACATAGAAAGCATCCTGAGCTCCACTGCTTCCACTGGGGGAAGAGCGAGGGTGCAGGCAGCACAGCCTATTTTCACTTTCTTTGCTCTTGGGAAACAGAACTAGACGTTGGTATCTTCTCATAATTCCTTAGTCTAATTTAGCTTTATTTTATTCATCCTAATGTTCTACTTTAAACACTTTTGGCTCATTGCCACAAATAAGCTTCACCAAAACCGACAAAGGAAATCTCCAAGAAAACCAAAGAAAGTTGAGTTAGAGAGTATTTCTTCTTTGCATACCACCTGATTTTCTTTAAAACATCCTGACTTTGGTATTTGAGATGCTCATTGTTTCTGACCGTTCTAATGCATTTTGGATTACCCCGCCTTTATAATTTTACTAAAAAAAAAAAATCTGCAAACAACAAAAAAATATTTTTAGTCTTAGTTTGCTAGCTAGGTTTCACTATGCAAAGGCTAGACTTGTAGACGTGATCTATCAGACATTCCTCAAACTTATTTAACCGAGTTTCAATCTTTAACCAGACCTAAATAAAGAGGACGATTATTTCTTGCACAACAAACTTGACTGTGCAGGAAAGAATTGCTCTGGGAGAGTATCAAGTAAGCAGAAGGATGAAGGAAAAAAAACAGACTGAAAAATGTTTCGTACCTGCAGTAGATTTGAATAAAGTAAATTTAGCATTTTTCATTAGAATGTGGGAACGAATGGCTCCAGGTCTTGGTATGTTATTTAAGAAGGAAAAAAACACAACATGCTCTGTATGAATCCTAATTAGAATTCATAATTAAATTGCTCATAGTACTTTAGACTGGGAGATACCACAGGATAAGGGACTGGCTTCAGGATAGCCAATAAAATACACAGCCCATGGTGTTAAACGTCTTGTGTTCTTGGGCAAGAAATTGAAAGGAAGACCATAACCTCCTGCTGGAGTGCCATTGGTAGGAAATCTAAGCCAATTCACCAGACTTTTTGGACTTCTCAATATATCCCATTATACTTTTAACGTCTATATGACTGGTAAAGGCTAAGACCCAGGCAGCATTGTGGAAAGAACCGGGTTTGGTTGAGCAACATAGTATTATATTGTATAGCATTGTATTACCAGAAGCAAAGCAAACATGTAAACGCTAAAAAGCCTCCTTGTCACCTACATACTCTTCCACGTGGAACTGTTAGTGCATCAAAGAATTCCAATGCAGACTCCCTTATCTAACCCTCCTTAAGGGTTATCTAGGTCTTAAGGTAATAGTCCTTTCATTTCTTCATTTCTATCTGTACCATCCAATTCTATAGGTAGTGGCAATAAGTGAATTTAAAGCAGATAAAAGATTCAGCCCCTCAGTCACACTAGCCATTATTTAAGTCCTCAATAGCTACATGTGGCTAGGCTGTGCGGGACAGTGCAGATTTAGAACACTCCCACCATCACAGAAAGTTCTGCTGGCTAGCATTGCTTATGCTATACATACCAAGTGGCAGGTCATCTTATTCTCAATATTCTGTTGGCAGATATTGGCACAGAAAGAGCAAATGACCTAAGGACCGACAACAGGTAAGTCTTGTAAATAGGATTTAAACTGACATCTCTGGGACCCTAGTCTGAGGATCTTGTTTGGTTGGTCTCTGAACAACATCTTAACGTGAAAAGCGATTTTTGTCTTCCAGTTGCAAATTACCTGCCCCCTGGTTGGTTTGAGCTAGAAAGATCTTGCCAGAAGATCTCTTAGTTTAAGCTGGAATACATTACTTTTTCTTTGTATGTATGACTTTAAATATTTTAATTCAATAATTTACATCAACGTAGTAGGCAGAAATTCCATTTTGTTTAGGTCAACATTACTCGATGTATCCAAAATGAATACGAGGTAAGATAGCTTAAATGTGTTTAGTAGCAGAGAAAAGGTGACTCTTATTTTGAGGAAATAAAATGCTAAGACTAAGAACTGATCTAACACTGTGAAAAATACTAAGGAGGATAATACCAATAATAATAATAACAGCAAACACTTACATATGTTTACTACGTGCCAGGTATGTTCTAAGTGCTTAACATATATTAATTCTATATTAACTCATTTAATCCTCACACCTACCCCATGAAGCACTATTATGTTTCTCTATTTTACGAATGAGGAAATGAGGCATAGAGAGAATTAAGTAGCTTGTCACAAAGGTAGAGCTAAGATTTGGACCTGGGCAGTGGGGCTCTGAACTGTGCTCACGGTCACCAGGCTATACAGGAGTCTCCCTTATCAGTGGGGGATACGTTCTACCCTTGCGGATGCCTGAGACCATGGATAGTACTGAACCCTACATATAGTTTTATTCCTGTACATACGTACCTATGCCAAAGTTTAATTTATAAAATAGGCATAGTAAGAGATTATCACTATAACTAATAATAAAATGGAACAATTATAATATACTGTCATAGAAGTTAAGTGAATGTGGTCTCTTTCTCAAATATCTTATTGCATATAATATTTTTACACTGCAGTGGACCACGGTTTACAGAAATTGTGGAAAGCAAAACCGCAGATGAGGAAGGACTATTGTGCTACAAAGCCACTAAGCACTGAGAAAAATCAGGCCTGCCTTTCTAGATTCCACCAGCCAGTGCCCTTTATTTATATTTCTAAATTCAGGGAACATGCTCATTTCATAATTAGTATGCATATCTTTCTTTTCTGCATCTTTGAGTATTTTTTTTTCATTCGTTAGTATCGTACTGAAATTATAAACACAGTTTCCCCCCACCACGAGTCACTCTTTAACAGCTGGTGCCAAAAATGAGGTCGATATTATACCAAACATAAAATCAGAATTCTAATCCTGGATCTAACAGACATACTGAAATAAAAGTCTTTCTGGCTTCACAGAGCTATTAATATTTTCATACTCCAAACCATTTGGATTTGTTTTTATTTTACTAATTTCTTTCCAAGTTTGTGCCAGGGGCACGTAGTACACCAAACCAAAAATCATAATTACACCTATTGAAAGCCTATTTTTTAAGAACATGTTAGTAAAATTTGGGAAGGTCTCAAAGAGAATTGGTGGCTTCCAAGACTTGCTTCTTTTTTGGACAATTCTACCTTGAAATAGTACCAGGAACTTGAAACCCACATTATAAAATTTCATCCCAAAAATAGCCACTTAATTAGAAAAAAATAAAAGAGATTTCCCCCAAAAAGTCTTTTTTTTTTTTGTCTTTAGTTTTTCAGTCACCTGATACTAAAACTCTAGGCGGGAGTCCAGAAATCTAGTTTAATTCAGTCATTTTACAAACCAAGCTCTAGAGAGGTGATGTGACTTGCCCCAGGTCACAGAGCTAATTCATCAGAGCTAAGAGTAGGGCTTTCTGGTTCAGCTCTTTCCACACCTGCTAAAAGGATGAGGGGGTCCTGCACACCGCTCTGGCAATTTTTCCTAAGGCGTATGTTCCCAGAGGCTGACATGACCATACAGGTTGTACACTGTGTATACAACTGGGCTGTGTCTAAAAGGATGTCATTCACGGTGGACACCATAGATTGGTGCATGTTTTACTACAAGGCTCTGGCTGTTAGTAGTACGATGTGCTGTGCTGGGGCAAAAGCTCATGAAGGCATGCAATCCTGGAGAGACTCAAGTTGCCAATCACTTCTCAACTCTTAGGGACCACATGACAAGCAAAAAGACCCTCATTTTTTAACTTCCTCCATTCTCCTTTGAATCAATGTTGACACTGAAGAGAAAAAGGCAAAACACAAGCAAAGAAATTGAGAGATTTATTTAAAAAGGAAATTCCAGGGAATGTACCCTGCTTCGGTTTAGATGCTACATCCAGCCCAATTACCTGTATCATCAATATCTGCAACCCTGTGATCGCTGACATTAAGAAATCCTGATCTTGAAGCACTGAACGATCCCCACTCAAGGAACAGCTAAGTTGTATCTAGTATCTGTATTAAGATGAGAAATACATTATATTTTATAATGGTCTTCAACCAGTATTAAAATAGGAAAAAAAGGGGTTTTCTGGCTTTCCAGAAAAGTCTATTCCCTGAGCATCCCAACTAACTGAGGTTGTGTTATAAAGAGACTGCTCTTTCCAGACAATTAAGTCTAGTATATAACTCATCAAGTAAAAACCAAACCAAAAATCTGCCCAACTTAAAACATTAAGATATTAAACATGATTTTTTTTAACTTTTAGAAACAATGAAAAACACCTGTATTATACACAGTCACTCACATATTAAAAAAAAACCCAAATGAATCCCCAATTTTTCTATGTAATTGCTAGCTGTTCTTTGGGTCAATTAAATACTAAAACAATAAATTAAAATTGCTTTAGCACAGGAAGAGACAGGTAAGTGGCTGATATAATACAACAGGATGTTTCCGCCCTGCTAGACCGTAGGTTCTCAGAATCCAGGAGACTGGATAGGGCAGACACTTTCAAGTTCACCTCTAGAAGGACTCGTTTTCTACTACCACAGATAAACCTTGCACCAACTGATCAGAACCTCCCAATGCCTAGCTCAGAATTCCAGGCCCGTGTCAGAGAGCAGATGGTGTATTTCGGAAGAGAAGCAGTCAAACTCACTAATTCAATGATCTCATATATGGCTATCTTGAAAGAAAAGAAAAAGTTCAGCAAAAGAAGAAACAATGACAAAACAATGAAAATGTTAAGTATGAGATAAAGAATTTGGTTTAAGAAGGAACAAGAAAAAAAAATCTTCCTGGCTGGCTAGGAATCCAATTATTTTTCAAACTAAATTTTTAAGGGAAAAAACCCCCATTTTCCAAAATATCATATTACAGAAATCAATGCAGTGATAAATGGACTCCGTATAAGTGTCATATTTGATCCCTATGAAAAAGGAAACTATTTCTGCCAGTTTGATGAATCCCTTTGAAGTCTGGAGTGCATTCATCACAAGGTTAAAACCGTGTGTAGGCATTTCGTTGTTGCTGCTGTTGTAACGGTGGCTGCGCTTGCTGCTGTTGTAGGCGAATTTGCTGGGAGTAAGGATCTTCCAGGGATTTCACAAATATGGTAGTTCTGGGACCAGTCTTCCATACGATGCCATTGGCATCTTTCACCGAAGATTCCACTGTGATGTTGTGTGTGCCAAGGATAGCGAAGTTCAACAGAAACTGAGTACTGAAGTAGTCATTATGAGGCTCGACCCTCTGCTCCATCTCATTGGTCATATTGTCAATGGGTATCTGGAACGAAAGAATTGTTAAATGACAACAATAGCTGACATTTATTCCGTGCTTACTATGAGCCAGGCCCTGTCCTAAGAGCTTATTTAGTCCTTGCAGACAACCAAGAGAGAGGTACTACTATCATCCTTGTTTCACAGATGAGGTGGCTGAGGCAGAGAGGTTAAGTAATTTCTCCAAGGTGACACAGCTAACGAGCGGTGGAGTTGGAATCTGAACTCAGCAGGCTAACTCCAGGGCCTGCCTCCTCACTGTCCTCCAGGAGAATGAGCTCCCAGAGCCTTCTTCACCCCTTAACATGCTGGTCTTTCTCCTTGCTCACCTGACCCAATCTCCAAATCCCTACCTTTTTTTAGTCTGTGACGAGCTATTCTGAAGAAACAGGATGAAACCACCTGTTCCAGGAGTTTAAAATCTAAGAGGTTGAAAAAGAACATAACACTAAGTAAACTTAAGTTAGGTTTTCTCTCCTAGTCTGATTTTATATTACTTAAGTAATGTAGTGGTTCCTTACTCCTTTACCAAATTAACTTTAGAACCTATACACTGCTCACTTAATAATCAGTGTCTTGTTCAGATTGGTAGTATGGTATTTTATAAAACACATTTATGGGCTCATTCATTCATTTAGCTAGACACTCAGGCCTTTGTCCTTCAAAGAAGAGAATGAAATCTGCTGGTGTACCCTTACTTGTACGCAAGATGAAGCATGGGAAGAAAAAGACTTATTCTGAGAATGCGTAAAGGTAATCTTAATGGACATTTGACCAGATTGCTCTATGTTTATGTAGTTTCTGTAGTAGAATTAATTATATAAACATACCCTCCTGCTTTGTGTCTCAATGAGCAGTTATCATGAGGTCAATTTTCCAGAGACATTTATCTGTAACATTAATGAAGTTACCAACCAGTGTACGATCTTAGAATTATTTATAGTATAGATACTTTCCCCGCCTCACTTTCAGCTTTTATAGGGTTTTTATTTCCCTAAAGAATATGCCTACCAAAGAATTTCCTTAAAAGGACCAGAAGTAGCCCTAGGCAAAATGATCATCCTGAACGGCTGCATTTTAAGTTGCAAACTCACTGTGAGAAATATCACAAAGCAATCATGTACTACACAGCTTATTGTACCAGCTTCTGACTTTAATCAACGCCTCTTGAGAGGTAAGTCGACAAGCAGGAGACCAGTGCTTCTAGGTTTAAATGTTTTTTTTTCTTAACAGCAGAAATTATATACAAGAAACAAAGAGGATCATAGGTATTGTTTTAAAGTGAGAAGAGAGCTGCAGAAGGGAATAAATTAACTATGTCAATTCTCATTACAATCTTCTGTGACAGCAGAGATCACCCAACCCTAACAGCTATACTCTAAGTACGGTAAATTATTTTTTTCACCATTCACAAAATACTTATTGAGTGGTACAAGGTGCCATGTTATGTGTCTCATAGAAGTCAAAGGAGAGGAAAAAAAGAGAATAAAGGCTGAGCTGCACCAGAGAGTGGACAGACGGCCACCATAAAGAAAGTAGTGATGGCTTAAACCAGACCTTCCCTTGGCTTTTTAGCCTAACACATCTGCAGAGAATTAAATGCCCTCTTTTTATACCTTCACTGATAACCCTTTCCTTGCTATGGGACCTCAGTTCAAATATGCCACAACAAACCTGGACACAACCAATCTGGGAGTCTGAACAACTTTGCTAATACAATTGTGGACTTGTTCCTTGCTCCATTTACTGTGGCTAAACCACCAAGGAATTGGAAAGAGACATCTAAAGAAAGGAACATTCTATATTTAGAACATTGGTATTTCATGGGCACAGATTCAGCATCTTGGCTCTGGCTACTAATGTAAGCTTGATTGTGGTTACTGCTTACCTACCTTGTAACTTCTCAAAGTAGCAAATCTCTAGGGTTAAACCCTTACGGCAAGATTTTACCTTATTTGACCACTATATTAATACTATATACATTTTTAAAAATGCTAACATTTATTTAAGATAGAGAAAAATAAATCAAAGTATGCTTTTTTGG
The DNA here is from genome assembly GCA_004363605.1 of Indri indri. Lineage (NCBI taxonomy): Eukaryota > Metazoa > Chordata > Mammalia > Primates > Indriidae > Indri > Indri indri. The sequence continues at coordinate 9,677 of RJWJ010026138.1, forward strand.
GGGAGGGCTTGGGTGGGTTAGGGAGACACTTATTCTCTACTCCTGATGTTTCCCTCCATGTGGAGGGATCTTTCATTAGATTAGCAGCACTGGCCTCCGGGGGAGGAGGTGAGTCTTACTGATTGGTAAGTTTTAGGGTGGGAACTAGGCATGGGAAGATAAGTACTTTCTCTTTTCCTTCTTTGGGCATTAGAGTACTCCTCCCTGCCATAAATTTTACCGGGGCAGGCTCTCATATGTACTGGCAGAGGCTGGGAAAGAAAATTCAATTTGGAGGTCTAAGGTTAGGAAGTCCTTTCTGCAAGGCACCTGAGTTAGGTTTCCCACTAATCGAACTCATATTTTGATATCTGTTGCCTGGATGCTTTGTCTATTAACTGATTCAGGCAGGCAAAAGAGAAGTGTTGTTTTTTAGCCCCCTCAAACCTCAATATGTGCTGTTAATTTATGTCCATCTGATCGTGTTGGAGGTGTAATTGCAATCTGCTTAACCACGAAAAACACTGGAAAATTTCCATCGATGAGTTCATAAAATGTGTATCACAATTCTGCCTCTTCTCTAAATTACCTTGTAGTCTTGTCCAGATTTACTCTGTAGTGTGGAAGAAACATTCAGACAGACAGACTGAATTTTGCGGAAGAGTCCAGGTTTCGATCCGTGTTGAACCACTCCCTCTACTTTTAGCGCCAGCTGCTGGTTATTCTGGACAGCGATGGGCTCTGCTGGGTTCCGGGGGGATGGTGACAGAGCAAGCTGGAATGGCAATGTTAAAATAAATGCCAACGACCAAGAGCAAGCTTCCTTCTGATGAACATGTCTGTGCTAATCACTGGTTACAGGCTAACACATTCGCATGTGTACACCCCCCACCCCTGCATGACCCAACTGTGGGCCAACCAGGCAGATGTACCTTTAAAGTCCTAATGCCTCCTTTAAAATACCACTGTGTTTTTCATCTCAAAACTCAGTTCTGTTTGAGGGTAACAGAGAATTAGAGAATAGCAAAGGCACTGTTCTAGTTTCTCTGGTGCGGTATTTCTTTAACAACAAACCACATCCTCGTAGGGAAATACACTATGTAAATTTTCATGTCCAGCTGCCAGTCTCTTTGGTCTTAGGTAATTTTACATAGACTAAATTCAAATGTAAATGAACTTCTACAATTACCTCCACAATGAAGTCACCATGGTATAAAAAAGTCAATATCCACAAATGAACCAAATGACATTTTAAACCTCTCATTAGAGCAATTTTTAAAAAAAAAAAAAAGTATGAAGAATTCCAAAAACACATCAATTACAGAAAGCTCAAGTTTTGCTAAATGAGAAGATGGAAGAAATGAGTCTTTTCGATAATGTTGTTGAGATACTAAACTAATCAACCCTGGAGATATCCTACCTTAGGACTTCTTATCTAGAGAATCAAGCTTCCTTATTATTCAGGAAATTCTGAAATGGAATGCTCTGTTCATTATAATTAAAAGCATTTGAATGGATGCAAAAGTTCACTGAAGACATTAACTGATAAAGATAATCCAAGAAATCTCTCAGAAATGACAATTCTCCCCTTTTCCAAGAATTCCATTTTTTGAATCAAAAATAGTTTTTTGAATTTTGAGTGGCTTAAATACTTCAAAATACTAATTCTATTCACTGGCCAGCCCCTCAAAACTTGTTATTTAAAGGCAAAAGTGCTTTGGAGGTAGGACTGGTGGTGTTTTACTGGACCTGATTCATTCTAGGCTGGGTCTGAATAGGCTGATCAAAGACTCAGCTCAAGATCCTTGTAGGCTACTAGGATAAAATCCATTAACTTACTCCTGGAGGTAAGGGACAAGTGACAGAGTCCAGTTAACCAAAAGCCCGTCTCATAGCATTTGGCACTGACAGTTAAAAAGGGAGAGAGTTTAACCCACAAATCCGGTTCCCTTCCCAAAACCACTTGATAAAGGGAGGAAAGGCTCACAACTAAAGGCTGTAAGTTTTTATCAAAACCAAAGGTAAAACACTAAAGTGTAGTTATGTACCACTTATCTTCAAAAGATAGTTTTTAAACCTATATTAATCTTAGTATTCTTTCTACATTACCTTGATGCTGGTAGACTGCAGTTTCTGGAAAAAATATCTCTGAAACGAAAGGGGAACTTTCAGCAAAGCAATGATGGCATTGCAGAGACATGCTGTATGCTGGGGGAAGAAAAGAAATGAAATCAAATGATGATAAATTTTCACTTTTGTCAACAAATGGTACATTCGGTTTAAAACTATGAATGCTCATATAGATTATTGCAAATGTACATACCAATCAGGAACTAGCACAACATCCAGGAGCGGTGCACATCTACAAAATCTTTCATGTCAAGAAGTGCAATTACGGATTTTTATTTTATTTTCAAGTATATTCAATAAAAAAATAAATGATAGAAAAGAGAATATCTACATCCTTCAAGGCCAAGCAATGTGCAAATTTAGCATTTCTATAGCGTTAAGAGCCACTAGACATATTATTATATAATTATATTAGATACTAAAACATAGAGTAACTATCATAGGGCAGAATACGGTAAAGAGCATGGTAAGAAGCCAGAGCAGAGTCTAGGCGCTTGAGGCCTGACAGCAGGTCCTATGGGGAGTTTCGGCTTTGAGCAGGCTTACTCGTTCATCCCATCTCCACTAGGTGGCTTCTCTGTCTCTACGGCCATCAGTCCTCAGCTTATAAGCAATGGTGGAAAGTTACTAGATAGAATTCAGATGAAAGATGACTATGTAGTCTGCCTCTATGGAATCCTGAAATTTTAATGAAATGCCTTATTTCTAAAATCTAGCCTTATTTCTAAAGTCTATTTCACACATTTTAAAAATCACAGCATAACTGCAGAGGAATAGAAACACAAAGACTGAAAAGCACCTTTTAGATTTGGCATCTTAGTGAAAAGTGGTCACAGAATCAAAATTTAAGAATTCAAAGATATTTTTAAAATAACCTAGTCTAATCCTCAATTTTGCTGATGACAAAGGTCACGCAGGTAATGGAACAAGCTAGAACTAGAACCTAGGTTGCCTGACTCTTCAGTGACTTTGTTCTATTTCACCAATGACTTACAAACTTCATAGAAGAAAAATTAAAGCATAAGCAGAACACTTAACTTTGGGCAAACCAGAACCCTTCCTGCTTGGTCCACAGTCCCCTCCTCGGTGACCACCCCCAGGGCACCCCAGGCTGAAAACCACTGCGCTATATCGTGGGTGGCCTGTCCTTCTACACTCCTGCTTCCAAGCAGGGTGCTCATGCTATAAACATTGTTAAAAAGCTGGGTGTTAAGGCTAAAAGCCAGAAAAATCCACTCCTTATTGGGTTCAGGCAATCGAACATTTTGTGCCCAACAGACTCATAGTGCAAATGCCAGGTCTATTACTTGAGATAACCACAACACAGATTTAAATACATCAGTTCTATTTCTTTAGGGTTAACTGTTAAAGCAGCACTATTCATCTTCCTGCAGCAAGGAATCTGGAAAGCATCTGCAAGAACATACCACCTGTGGTGGGACCTTTAATGCCACAATAGTGTTAATGGGGAGAAACATGTTTAAAGGGTGGACTTAGAGAACCACAAGTGACTTCAGGCTGTTTCCTGGCAGAAAGCCGCTATTTTGCCTTTTTAAAGGGATGAATGCAGATTTTGTAATCCCCCAGTGGAAAAGTATGGACTGCCTCTGAGGTCCATAGCCTTTTGGGTATACCTCCATAAGTATGTTAGCAGATCACTATTAAAGTAGCAGTCTGAAGATGTGAATTATGTCATTTAAACTTCACAGTAATCACATGAAGTATGTATTTTTTTCCATTTCATATTAAAAGGATGTTAAGTAATTTGTCTAAAGTCACAGAGCTACTGAGTGGCAGAGGCAGAATCTGAACCTAGTTATGAATGAGCCTAGGGCTCTTTTCTCTGCACTTTGACTTCTGGACAGAAACTTCCCATTCTCTTCATTATATTCAGTGATTCGATTCCATCAAAATGAAGTTACTGTTTAGCATCTATTTAATTTCTCAGGGTGGAGTTTAGAGGGATATGAAAATAATCACTATTTCACACAGGTGTTTCCTTCCCTAAGCAACCGATCTCGGTGTCACTTGAGCAACTACTACTGAGAATTTGACATGCAAAGCAGTGTGTTAAGGAAATTATCCATCTAATTTGGATACATTAGTTAAATCTGTAACTCTTTAAGGACACACATCCTGCCAACTCACTCTAAAAACTTGGTAAGGGTTGAAAGTACAGAATGAGAAGAGCAGAAGCCAGGAGACAGCGACAGGGAATATCAGCATCTAATGTGTGAGCAGGGGAAGAGAACCTCTCCAAAGTGTAAAGTTCAAAGACTGGGTATATGGACTGAATGTCTGGGTTCCCCTAAAATTCATATGTTTAAGCCCTAACCCCCAATATCACGGTATGTGTGGAGGTCATGTCCTTAAAGAAGGCAAAGAGACACTAGAACTCTCTCTCTCCTCCCTCCGTTCACCCCACCATATGAAGACACGCCAGAAGGTGGCTATCACCAAGGCCAGGAAGAGAGCCCTCACCAGGAACTGAATGGGCTGGCACCTCCATCCTGGACTTACCTGCCTCCAGAATTGTGAGCAATAGACGCCTGTTGTTTAAACCACCCAGTCTATGGTATTCTGTTCTAACAGACTGAGCTGAGACACTGGGGAATGGTCGGAGAGGGAGGAGAAAATCTGCATCAGAGTGTGTCCATCTGCCCTGTGACTGGGAAGTCAGGGGAGCAGATTTAATAAAAAGTGAGTGCTTGACAGCGCCACAGGCAGCAGAGACCCCGCAGGCTAAAGGCTGAGAAGTATACTAAGAGACATTAATGCCATCACCTGGCAGGAACTGATTTACTTCCAGTCAGACAACAAGCCCAGTCCTTTCTGCTTAGTTGGCCCAGTGGATTTCAACCAGGGCAGCATGACAGAATCACCTGGGAGTGTTTAAAAGTACTAATGCCTGGGCCTCAATTCCAGAGATTCTGAGTGAACTAGTCTGGGGTAGGGCCTGGACATTGGTGTATTTTTTAAAAAGCTCCCTTAGCGATTCTAATGTGTAGCCAGGGTTGAGAACGATTGCAACTTCAGTTACATTGTTAAAAAAGAAAAAGAAAAGTTTCCTCTGCATTCTGGTAGAGCAGATTTTATATGGTAAGGTGGCTATGAGCAGTTACAGATGTGCTAAGTGCTCTCATGGGTTATCTCATTTAACCCCACCACAATGCTGCGAGGTAGGTACTATATTAACCCTGTTTCATAAATGAGGAAACAGGCACGGAGGGGTTAACTTGTTGAGCTCACAGAGTAAGTGCAGAGATGGGGGAAAAACCCACTGCCACTTTAAAAAAGCTCAATAAAACAAAGGCCACTTGCCATGTAAGAAACAGGAGTGTACTTGCGATTGAGCGATTCTACCTCCTCCAAGACACGATTATACACAGACATCATTCTTCTCTCATATTCACTATCAGCATGGGCTGCGGCCGTAGATCCATATTCCTGGAAACTGAAGGAAAGATCAGCATCAGTTAATCAATCAAAATAGTAACTATTTTAATGCCTAAACAATATCAGGCACTCTCCACAGATTCTCATTTAATTTTTAAAACAATAAAGTTATTTTAATTTACAGATGAGGAAACTGAGGCTTGGAAAGGTTAAATAATTTGCCTATAGTCATGTAACTAGTAAGTGGCAAACCGGAATTCAAACCCAGATCTGACTTCACGTTACATAATTGTTAACCACTTTGGTTGTTAGTAAACATGAAAGCGTTTAAACCTTGTTGCTGACATGAGGCAAAAGAGACATAAGACATTCGAAAAGGTAACCGTCGATCAAGCCAGCAGGTAAGTGCCAAATTACCAATAAAGATGTATAAATAATAGGTCAGAATATGGAGGGAGATGAGGAATGTCATAGAAGAGAATAGTCGTGAATAAATCACTAGGATGATTAAGATTTGGAGAGATGGAAAGTACAGGGACGTTCATGGCTGGGGAAATGGCATGAATCTGAAGCATGGAGGTGAAAGGCACACACGGGAATGTTCAGGAAAAAGCTCGTATACGAAGCATGCTGGGAAAAGTTTAACCTAGAGTTCTTCCTTTTCCCTCTACTGGCTTCAAATGCCCCAACATTTCTGAAAATATTTTAAGTGAGAAAAGAAAGCATTCTTTTCTCTTGCATTCTAACTAAACTTTTGACAACGTAATGTAGGTGATTTAAATACGCTGGGCATAATACCGCTCTTACTATGCCCTAGTATCACTTTAATGCCTATGAGGTGCAAAGCGCTTCAGCTAGGTACTTTACCCAGGTTATTTCATTTAATCTTCACAAGCACTCTAACAAAAGGCATAATTATCTACCTACAGTTTATGCTTGTGTGGCTCAGGGAGATGAATATATTCACAGAGCCAGGAGTGAGTGATTAGGGATTCATGTGTCTGCCTGGCTCCAATGCTCTGTTCCCTGCCCTGTACTGTATCTTAAGTTGCATTAAGACAAGAACTGAAGCTCATTTTTACGATGCACTTTATGGAAACTATACAAACAAATAATTTGCTAATAAAAAATTCTATTTTTCTGGCTTTTTATTTCTGTAAATGAGATTTATTCTTCCTCAGAATTCATATAAGTAGAGCCATACAATACAAACTGTTTTGTGTACGCTGTGAGGTAAAGTCAATATTCTTTTGTCCTCCTATATATTTAGTTGTTCTAGCACAATCTATTGAAGACTCTTCTCCTCCCATTGAATTATCTTGGCATCTTTGACAAAAATCAAGTGACCACACTAGTGTCTATTTCTGGACTCTCCATTCTACCCTTAAACCAATATCACACTGTCTTAATTACTATAGCTTTAAGTAAGTCTTGAAATCAGTAGTTAAGTCCTCCCACTTTAGTTTTTCCCTATTCTGCAATGTGATGAATTATATAGATTGATTTTCTAATGTTAAACCAACCTAGCATTCCTGGGATAAACCCTATGTAGTCTTAATGTATTATACTTTTCTGTATTGCTGGATTCAATTTGTTTATGTTTTGTTAAAATTTTTTATGCCTACATTCATAAAGAATATTTGAATTTTGTCCTGTTCACCTAAATTAGCAAATTTATTGGCACAAAGTTATTATTTTCTCATTATGCTTTAAATGTCTACAGGATTTGTATTGATACCCTAACTTTATTTCCAATATTAATAACTTTTTTTTTGTTGCTCAGACTAGCTAGTTTTATCAATTTTATTAATCTTTTCAAAGGACCAGCTTTTGCTCTCACTGATTTTCTCTATTGGCTTCTTTCACAGCCTATTTTTGAGAGGCATCCATGGTTTTCAGATGTCCTGTTGAATGATCAATAGGTCATTCATCTTTATATTGCTGAGTAATATTCCATTGTATGGATATACAATTTATTTATCCATTAGCCTGTTGAGAAACATTTGGATTTTTCCCATTTTTGTTATTATGAATAAAGCTGCTATGAACATTTGTGTAGAAGTCTGTGTGGAAATATATTTTCAGTTCTCTTGGGTAAATATGTAGGAGCAGAACTGGTGGTCATAAATAACTGTACGTTTAACTTTTAAGACGCTGCTGAACAGTTTTCCAAAGTGGCCGTATCATTTTGCATTTCCAACAATATATAAATTTAAGCCCCTCTGCATCCTCATCATTTGGTATTGAAGGTCTTTTTAATCTTAGCTGTTGTAGTGGGTGTAGCATCTCATTGATTTAATTAGCATTTCTCTGATGACTAATGATGTTAAGTATCTTTTCATGTGCCTGTTGGATATTAGCATATGTTCTTTCTTGAAGTGCCTGTTCAAATCTCTCACCAATTTAAAAAAATTGGCTTGTCTTAAATTGTACAGTATTCTTAATATATTCTGCATACAAGTATTTTGATAGAATATGTTTGAGAATATTTTATTCCTGTCTGTAACTTCTCTTTTCATTTTCTTAACGACATCATACAAAGAGCAGAAGTTTAAAAATTTAAATCCAATTCAAATTTTTCTCTCATGGTAACTGCTGTTCATGCCCGAAGAAATCTTTCCCAGCTTCGAGGTCATGATGAGTTTCCCCAATGCAGTCTTCCACAAAGTTTGGTGTTTTATATTTTGATCTATGATACATCTGGAATTTTTGTGTATGGTGTGAGGTACAGTGCAGATGTTTTTTCCTATATAGATATCTAGTTGTTTATTTCTAATTTCCTCTTTGAGGAAAGTGATCTTGGAACCTCATGCCTTACTAGATTGAAATTACAGACAGTGAAAACACATATTCTGAAACAAAATACTATAATGGGGAAAAATAAGGTATCAGTTTTTAATAAAAAACTAATTTTGAATAATTTATTAGTTATTGGGGTAGGGGGGAAATTTTTAATAAAGCAAAACCAGGACTATTTTGGTTCAGGAAGTCAAAGAATAAAAATGTCAAGTTCAAGCTTAATTGTATCATCAATTCAATTTTTCGGAAATATTTATACTATATAAGAAGAAATTGTGAATATTCAAAGAATTCCTTCCCAGTTATTTTTCCAAGTCAATGTTTTAAAAATAGGAGGCAGGAGGTAAGTAGACAATGAAGTCAGAAAATCTACGTTTTTGTCACTAGCTATGTAACCCTGGGCAAATGCCGAAAGAATTCTTCCTCTTTTTCTTGTATACTATCTCTTCTAAAACACTATTGTGATGATTAAATAAGATAACATATTTGAAAGTGTTTTGTAATGTAAACTATTATTAGAGTTACCTTGCTGATTCTGGATCCAAAATCAGGGCTTCTATTGCATGAGATATCAGTAAACAGCTCTGTTGCTGTCTGGATTAATGTTAAGGTTATACATGAAAATAGAGATTTCCACTACATATTTACATTATCTGAATATTAAATGAGTCAAGAGGGCAATCATATTTTTAGTGAAAGTAATCATAATATTATTAACTCAAATCATCTGGGGCTCTATTTTTTCCTTTTAAGGGCTATACATTGTCTACATCAGTGATTTTCAAAGTCTTTTCCTAGAAGGGTACTTATGAGGCTGTCTGATGTGGGAAGGGGGACCCAAGAAACAGGCCTGTGATTCAATCGCAACTCTGGTTTTAATCTGTCTTAGACATAGGGGTTCTTCATAAGAGTTCGAGACAAACAAGCAAACAATAAAAGGCTTCACCAATCAAAGTTAAAAATGAAAAAACCTGGGTCTGTAGAACCTTCATCCCAGAGGTTCTTAATCTGGGGCTCAAGGGATCTGTTAATCCCACTGAAGTTGTATAAATTTTAGGTGTGTGCATAAACCCATTTTGTAGGGCAGAGGGTCCACACCATTCATTAGGTTTCAATCAGCAAACCCAAAACGCTAAGAACTACTGATTGGTAAGTCCACAACTCAAAAATTATTTCTCTTCCCTCCTTTCAAAAATAATTGGAAGTTGCTAAAAAGAAAATATAGTGAACTCAGAGAGGGCTAGGGAATAAAAGTGATGACTAAAACTACTGAACAGATCATTAATAAAGGTGTTGAGACCTAGGGATGTTAGCCATGAAGAAAGGATGAGGGGAAGCAAAATGTTCTCTGGTGGGAAAATATAACGTGTTGTAGGTTACAGCTAACAAGAGCACAAGGTATGCATCACTGGTAAGATACAGGCTTTGGATGCTCTTCCTGGAGGTGGAGAAAACCACCTGAATCACCATTTTTTTTTTTTTTTTTTTGAGACAGAGTCTCACTCTGTTGCCTGGGCTAGAGTGCCGTGGCGTCATCCTAGCTCACAGCAACCTCAGACTCCTGGGCTCAAGCAATCCTTCTGCCTCAGCCTCCCAACTAACTGGGACTACAGGCACGCACCACCATGCTCGGCTAATTTTTTCTATATATTTTTAGTTGTCCGATTAATTTCTTTCTATTTTTAGTAGAGACGGGGTCTCGCTCTTGCTCAGACTGGTTTCGAACTCCTGAGCTCAAACAATCCGCCCGCTTCGGCCTCCCAGAGTGCTAGGATTACAGGTGTGAGCCACCGTGCCTGGCCGAATCACCATATTTTTTAAAAAACCTGGTTCAAGTTAAAAAGTAAAATTATTCTGCTTATACTAATTTCAAAGGGGAAATTATTAATCATAATAAATTTGTAGGCTTATCTAATATATATTTTATAGTTAAGCTTATCTGAAGTATTTAGTCTACATTTAAAAGAATACTTCCAAAGAACAAATAATACTGGGGTAAGCTTAGGATACAGTTCCACATTCCTCAAAGTTGCTGAGTCAGCATCAAACGATGCCTGGTAAAGATCCCCATATCGGGAAGCAAGGCTTCGAAATTCTTCCATGGACTGTTTCATCTGTAAAGAAGAAAACAATATCAGTGATGAGAAACAAACATGCTATCACTATTGTATAAACAACACAAAAATCAAAACATAAAAAAGTCATCTTCAGACAAAAAAATTCAAATAATGAATTCTTTTCCTTGTCATTCTATTCACCTTCATAAACTCTGTTATATAAAATCAACAAAAATGGCAAATGAAATCACAGATGTTTATAAGATTGTATAATTAATATACAATATATAGAAACAAAAAATTTGCATTTTATCTTCTTCAAGTTCCACTAAAATAAATACAGCTTAAAACATTCCTAAGTTTCTTTCAAACGTATGTCCTTTCTCTTTATATAAACTTGTTGCACCCACTGAGACGTCATCACACCATCAATCACTGTATCATTCTAATAACACATCAGCCTATTTTTGGCAACACAGATGAGTTAATAAACATGTGATGCTTATGTCTAAGTCAAACCACTGATTTGAAATTACACAACTTTTCATCTCAAAACTAGCTTCAAAAACCTGTAAAGTATAAATAAAAAGTACACTGAAAATAAAGTTAAGACCTGCCTGATTGGAGATGCGACCACACCTCTGGAGGTCATTTCCTAAGGTCATGGCAATTGTTGTGGCAATTGCGGGTGGGGGGCTTGTTTTTAGGCTATTACACGTACAGATCAGCTGAGAGAAGGCTTGGAGAAGGTCAATCCTGAGTTTTACAAATTCACACTGAAAACTTAAAGGATTCAATGGTGTACTAGCGGCCTGGGGGAAAAAAAAAAGAGATATTTAAGAAAAAGTAAACATAACAACAAAGTAGGGTAGTACTCAGTATTTGTCACAGTTTGTACACAAGAGCGATAGTTCTAACATTGATGGATAAACACCTAAATCATAAGGAGAATTACATAACATTAGAAAGAAAAACGTATGAGCATCAGCTCTGATGTATGTTCCATCAATATTCAAAGGTTCCTTATTTCCTGCATTCCCAGAGACTCTATAACACGTGGGTTGGCTAGATCGTCGTCAGTAAGATATCACATAAGGGATGCTTTAAGGACATTACCATTCCCCCAAATCTCCTTATCACCTTCCTACCTTTCTAATCTGAAATTCCCACCACTGCAATCATTAACAGTATCTTTCAAAGTTGGGGGCAGGGAGGAAAAGAAAGATGAGGGCAGGAGAAATATGTTTCTATCCAGTCACTTACAGCACACTGCCTCAAAGCTACCTTCTTCCATTGCTAGCTCGGATTACTTTTTAAAAGAATTTCTAAGTAGATACTTTAGAAAGCACAGAGAGGCCACCAAGGAAGAATAGGTTACAACATACAAATAAGTTTCAGGGAGGATGGAGGGGTGTCAGGGCTAAGTCTTGGGTAGCAAAGAGTACCATTAGTTAGGTAGACAGGGTAAAGAATGGTAAGTCAAGCCAGGGTGGGCAGAGAACTAAGACAACCTTTAAGTATTTAGCAACTGTCCTGGTGGAGAACCGAGCACCATGTTTTCAACAAAAGGTATATACTAAAAATATGCTTAACGATAAATGGAGGCATAGTGAAATTAACTGTCCTCTATGACATGACCCAGTTAAAACATACTGATGCTGTTTCTTAGACACTATCTCAAACTACTCTTTCAGCGGAAGAGCCAGACATGTGATTTGGGGTTCTATTTTTATTTTTTTTTTGAGACAGAGTCTCGCTCTGTCGCCTGGGCTAGAATGCCGTGGCATCAGCCTAGCTCACAGCAACCTCAAACTCCTGGGCTCAAGCAATTCTCCTGCCTCAGCCTCCCGAGTAGCTGGGATTACAGGCATGCACCACCACAACTCACTAATTTTTTTTTAATTTTTAGTAGAGATGGGGTCTTGCTCTTGCTCAGGCTGGTCTCCAACTGCTGGGCTCAAGTGATCCTCCCACCATGGCCTCCCAGAGTGCTAGAATTACAGGCATGAGCCACTGTGCCTGGCCCTGATTTTGCGGTTCTAAAAGTTAGTTACAATATTATCCATCTGGCCAAGTACCACATATTGACTGTAGTATAGTTGTCTCCCCTATTAAGTTATTAAGTATGAAATGTCCAATTTCCTTAAGTACTAAGTGTGACAGTTAATATCTCTGATATTTCACTTTGAACTTCTTGTTTTATGTTTATAATGAAGGTATAGCCTCAGTCTTTCAAATGCATGTTTGGCTTATGATTATCTTTCACATTTTTTTTTTAGAGCAATTTTTGTGAAACCATGCATAAGTCAAAAATTTGTGTTATTTTCAAATGTGAGTTCCCTGGTGGAACCAATGCAATGCAGACAGCTCAAAATATCAATGAAGTGTTTGGGAAGGATGAGGTTAATGAACGCCAGTGCCTCTATGGATTGAGAAGTTCTGTTCTGGTGATTTTAATCTCGAAGATGAGGCACATGGGTGACCTGAGACCAAGGTGGATAATGATGAGCTGAGAGCTGTAGTGGAAGCAAATCCATCTTAACCTACGTGTGAATTAGCAGCAAGGTTTGATATTACCATTCCAACAACATTGGACCATTTGAAACAAATTGACAAGGTAAAGAAGCTGGATAGATGGGTTCTGCACGAATTAAACAAGTGTCAGAAGTCAGAAGAGAAATCATCTTGAAGTTTGCTTTTCTTTGTTGTCATGACATAAAGGCAAACCATTTCTACACCATATTGTTATGTGTGATGAAAATGGATTCTTTTTGACAATTGCAAGCGTTCAGCACAATGGTTAGATAAAGATGAAGTACCAAAACACAGTCCAAAACCGAATATTCATCAAAAAAAGCCAATGGTGTCTGTTTGGCGGTCCAGCGTTGATATGAAACCTGGTCAACTGATTACAGTGGATGTCTACTGCAACCAACTGGACGAAATGATGAGGATGCTTGTGATTAAGCAGCCAAGATTGGTCAATAAAGACAGGCCAATACTCTTGCAAGACAACGCTAAACTACATGTTGCACAAACTATGCTGCTCAAAGTACAGAAGCTAGACTTGCAAACACTCTGTCATCCACCATAGTCACTAGACCTTGCACCACCTGACTACCATTTCTTCCAGGCTTTGGACTACTTCATCAAGGAAAAATATTCAATTCTCAACAATCCGTGGAAAACACCTTTTGCGATTTCATTGCCACTTGCTCTCCA
>RJWJ010026139.1:0-23255 GCA_004363605.1 Indri indri
CCCCCCCTTAGTGCTCCCCATGTCCTTTAGTTGTTGATTTGCCCCCCCATCCCCCTAATCCCTAGAGAGTATTTCTGCCATGTGATCAACTTAGTGTTGATCAGTTAGAACCAGTTTGATGGTGAGTACAAGTGGAGCCCATTCTTCTGCTCTTGCGGTGCTTCACTTTGGATAATATTATTATTTTTTTAGTAGTAACATGGTAAATGCAAGGCCAGCAAAAAGTGATGTGAAAAGTCTGAGACTTATCAATCTGTAGACTTTGAGGTACAGTTGAGCTTTGTTTCTGTCTCCGTTTGTAACTGAGCTTGATTAAGGCCAGAAGGATCCTCATAGAATCTTCTAGCTCCCGTTCTGACTCAGAAAAGAAGAAGGTATCGTTGTTGGAGCTGGAAATATGGGGTATGATGACTTGAGGGGACAAAAATGCACAATTCTACTACCTCTCCCTGTGGGAACCCATTAACAATGGTTCTAATGGCATGGAACTCCTTTGTAAATAAGCCTGAGACTTAGCAATTTTTTCCCCACCACTTCAGCCCCAAGAAAGGCATGGAATAGCCGATTTGCTGAGAGACCTATGATGCCTGCTGCCAGGCTCAGAGAACCCTGTGTCTCAGAGACAGAATCTTACACTCAGCAGCTACTTCTCCAGAGGAGTGATTTTCCAGACTCTCTCCTTGACTGTTAATGCCTAGACAGCCTCCACTCAGATCTCACCGGGCCCCAGCTCAGTGCAGGAGGGACGCTCAGTGCTCAGTATGCAGCTCTGACTTTGGCAGTTAACCAGTCTTCCCATGACGAATGGCCATTCTGTCCCAAATCCCATGTCCATTAACAGTGGGAGAGACTATGGCTTAAAATCAATTTTAGTTTCTTCTAATATAATCTTAGAACCTTGCCTTAATTATTTTTAGATTGCTAATGAATGCCCATATTGCTCATACTTTTATTTTTAAATTCTGATTATAGTATTTTTCTTTGTTATACATAAATATTCTTAAGTTGACATAAAATTATTTAACCCATTATAAAGATGACTGAAGTTTGTAAAAAGCTGTCACTAGTCCAATTTGCAATTAGACAGTATCTTGCTTTCTTCCATAATTTCCTTTTCAGTTCAGGTCTATCTTTCAGGGTCTTCAGAATATCCTATGTAACTACCCAAGCCTGATAAGCTCTGTCTTCATGTTTGACTTTCTTGGGCTCAAGTCCTGCCTCCACCTCCGTTTGTCCCTAGCAGTGCCCCTGCTGACTTCTCTGTAGTCTAGCCCAATAGTATCCCCAACATCATAGCCATTTTCACTTTTGAATTATTTATGGAAACACATAAGCCATGAATCTTCTAGAAGAGCACTATCCAGTAGATCTTTCTGTGGTGATGGAAACATCCAATACATTAGCCAGTACCCACATGTGGCTGTTGAGCACTTGAACACTTCCCACATAGAGCTAGATTGGATTGTTATTCTTTTCACTAACCTGTTTTCCCAGTCATCACTGCTAAGAACATGAAACAAAACTTGTGTTCAGTAACCCATAGAGAAAGCAGTAAGCAATCAGCAGACAACACCCCGCCAACACCCCAAATATATATGTCATTCACAATGAACTCAATGTCATTAATGAGAGGTTTCCCAGACAATGATCAGAACACGAAATTGGGTTTGGCATACACATAAAAAGTCCTTAGAGGATACCAAAGGATTCTAGGTTGGAAGTTCCAGGAAGGTAGAAACAGTCTTCGTAACACAACGTAGTGATGAGTGAGGAGACCAAGTCCTAGTGAGAAGAGGGCTCTGGAGAAATAGCAAAACAAGCCATCCACAGAAAACAGAATAGTTAAGGTAAGGAATGTTATAATCTTTACATAGAGCAGTACCTTTTCTTCAAATATTTATGTTAAGTAGTTCGTAGAGTATTAATATGTTAGAGGAAGCTAAATATTATGGGGAACAGGCAATGAGAGAAATGGGTATCACAGCAATGAACACCTTATATTTCCCTCTACGGGGCTTAATTATATATTAAATTAGGAAATTGAGACATACACCTTTTTTTGGAACTTTATGTGGTACTTTAAAAGCTTGGACTGTTTATTTATAATCTTATTCTACATACAAGCTATCTCAATGTCAACCAATATAGCACTTTAAATAGTAAGAACTCAGAAACACAAGTCCTTGACATGTTATATGTTGTCCTCACATGTAGTATTTTCTACACCCATTGACTTATTCAGGACCCATGCCTCTCCTGAAGTTTTATAGATTGAGTTAAGAAAAGTTTTATAGATTGAACTAAAAAAATCAGTAATATTAGCAATTATTATTATCATCCCATTTGTATTGAGTGCTAACTATGTGCCAGGATCTGTTCTAAACAATTAACATTTACTGAACCCTTTTAACATCATAATATTCCTAGAGAAAAATGGGTCTTATTATCACGATTTTCAAATAAGGAAGCTAGCTACGCACAAAGAGTGTAATGTTTAATAAGAAGAAAAAATACCAACTTGGAATTGAATACTATGCATCCATTAAAAACCATGCTCTATATAAATATTTAATCAACTGAGAAAATTTCGTGATATGTATAAGCAAATACCAATAGCAGTAATTCAGAATAATTCTTTTGGGGTGGGGGTAGGAGGAGGAAGAAGAGAAGATACAGTTAGAAACCAGAAGGTCCATCACCAAAATTTTACATATTTTACCTCTAGATGGTGATTTTATTGTTCTTTTTATGATCTGTACATTTTTCAAAGGTTTGACAATGAATACATACTACTTTAATAATTAGAAAATACAGTAATTTTTAAATATAGTCTTCCTAATTTCCTTCTTACATTTAATCAAAGTGCTGGTTGCCAAATTCATTTATTCATTCAACAAATATTTACATTTGTTGTCTCATTTTTGATCCAGTATGACTTCTGTCTCTAAAGTATATTCAGAAGGAGGAGAATAGGAGGGGACTGAGAGATGAAAAATTACTTATTGGGTACAATGCACACTATTTGGGTGACAGGTACACTAAAAGCCCAGGCTTCACCACTACACAATTTACAAAATTATACACATGTAACAAAAAACAATTTGGATCCCCTATATCTACTGAAATAAATAAATAAATAATAAAAATCATTCAGATATGTAGTTATTAAATAATTCCACATAAAAATATATATTCTCATCTATTCCTTAACACTTTAACATGTATTTGATGATTGTGATAGAACTCAGAAAAAGACAGCTAAATTATGATAAATAGTTTGTCTCTTGAAATGTTCTGGTATAAAGTCATTAGTAGGGCATGAGCTTCCAGACTACCAACGTACTAAGAGGCTTAACTATTCAACATTCTACATGATTGTGAATTGTGGAAATTCCACAGAACTTGTGTCCCTTTTCTGGGCTTTTTATATATGTGGGAGGAAATGCCAATGAAAATCATTCAATTGCGGAGTTGTAAGAAAATAGTAGAAATAGTAGAGCCTTTCTGGTCCAAGCCCCTATAATTTTATAAATGTAGTTTTATAGATATAGAAAGTAAGACCAGAGAGGTTAAATGACTTGCCTGCAAGCACACAGGAAGTAATATTCCTAAGCCAAGATTAGAATGCTGACTATATGACCATCTCAGTATATGTTGGGTAAACTTGCGATTTTTGAGCTACCTAGCACCAAACATCCTTCCTCATTACATTGTGGTGAGAGGCAAGACTCTGTTACATCCCATTGTGGAATGGATGGATTATACCATCTTCCCTATTCCAGCAGAATTTCAAAATTCTGATGTCTAGCCTATACTGTAAAAGCAGGGTGTATGGCAACACTGAGCTTCCAATCCTACAGTGCAACCACCTGTATAGCAATGAGTAGGAGCCCCTGCTGTCTATGGCAGAAACATGAATCTGCAGACAGACCACTTACTTCATTGACCTGACTTGTCTGGCCTGGTAGGTATTTGAGTTTGTGGCCCCTGCCCTTGCCATACAAGCCTCCTTCTTATTCTTTATACACATCCTGCAATTTCATATCATCATGGCTTTATATATACTGTATCTTCTGCCTCCTTTATCTTCTGTGTCTTGAACACCTCATCATCCTTCGTGAGTGTGACCCAATGTCTTGTTTTCTTTGAAGTTTGTGCTGATTTTCCCCAAGCAAAGGTGATCGTTGCATTTCTTGAGTCATGGATGTATCCCGTACTTACTTTTTATTTTATCACAATGATTTCTTTATGCTCATGCCTCTTTCTGTCCCATGGCCTCATAGAAGGCAGGGCCCACTCTGTGTGTGTGTGCATGTGTGTGTGGTACCTGCATGCATGTTTTCATCCCAGAATCTCAGACACCAACAAGTGAATGACTCCATGAACTCAAGAGTCCCTTACCTATTACTTTCTTTATAAAATATTAGTAATATTTTTTACTGTCTCACTGGAGTGTCTTAAGAATCGATTCACATTTACAAAGCACTCAGATCTTTGTATTTGAGATGCCGTGGAAGTGAATGCATTATTATTATTATCAACTTGAGGTGGATAAATTGTAAAGAGAATATGGAGGACTGGGATTACTTGTTATTTACAATAACGTAAGTCTCTTTGCTGGGGATGCCCTCTCTCCAGAAATGTATATTATGAATTATATTCTCTTTCCCTAGGAAATAGTTCTTAAAATCAGGCCGGACCTCTGTGCCTGTTATATTTTCCTTCATCTTTGGATTTAGCTATCTCAGGGCAACGTATTATACAGCCTGCTATGAAACACTTTGGATACCCTCAAGGTATATATAAGCCTAGACGAAAAGGAAAGGTAATTTTCTATTTTTATGAAGCAGCTGAATGAAATGTCATCCTTTTATACTAAATCAGATAAAGCAAGTCTTCTGGATATTTAAGGTTAGAAATCTGAATTTGTTACACAGGCTAGGTTTAGGGGGAAATGTGTCTGTGTCTTCAGCACTCTCTCAACACCCTTTTAACTGGGCTAGCCAGAGCATAGAGCAGCTAATCCCCTATATCCTTTCTTAGCAATGCCCTGAATTTTCCTTCCTTCCCATTAGCAGTTTCCTGATGCTTTCCCACTGCTTCCTGCTTCATCTTGCTCCCTCCATCCTGGAGAGGATTGCATTCTGATAAATTCATCTGCTCTTCCTTGATAAATTCTGGCTCCCTCTCAGCACTCATCTCGAGACACAACTACACATACTGATGCCAGTCATAGCTTATCCCCCAATTTGGCCAAACAGTCCTTGTATCTCCATTGTATTCCATATATAATTCCATCAGAATACTTTATTGTTCTTGTTTTTTACACTTTGGTCTACTCCTTCTGTATTTAAACTGCTTTTGGTAAAGTACTACTACATTCATCCCTATATCTAGGGGTCTTAATATAATGTCTGATACATAACGGTTATGAAATAACTGTTTTTTTAAGGGAAATATATATGCAAGGCTAACAGTTCGTGACAGATTAATATTTTACCAGCACAGGTATATTTTGATTTTAATAGGGATATGTTGTTGAGTGATACACAGTAATCATAATCTTGGAAGGTTTTATGCTGGAAGGGATTTTACAGATTAATTTACCTGATTTTTCTTTCTTGAAATCCTAGTGTTATAAGATACTAATATTTTTTCCTAAAAGAGGGTCCTATGGTCTAAAAATTTGGAAAAATTTGGGAAATACTGCATAAAACAAAGTGAATCCCTGTTTGCATTATTTTTAATTCCAAGATCTCTGAGAGCCTTTCCTCATATGTCACTGATGTCTAAGAGGAATATATGAGTATTTTCCAAATTTGCTTGAAAGAAGAATCATTTTATTTGCAGAGCATCTCACAAAACTAGTATTCTTCAGAATACACTTTGGGCAAAACTAGTGAGGCCAATATCTTAACATTAGACATGTGAAAAAACTGATGATCAGAGAGGTCCAGTGCAATACCCAAGGTCTGGGTCTCCCAACTTCTGGTTTAGCATTCTTTCCATTAAATAATGCTGTTAAAATTCTCCCCTTTATGGGAGGTTATTTGTTCTTGGGGTTAGATATAAAAAAGAGATTTTTAAGAGAATTCTTAGCCTCACAGGACAAGATATAAGCAATAAGTACAATGTGATATGTGTTATAATAGAAGCTAATATTATGGTGAGGTTCTGAAGCTGATAGGAGGATCCCAGGTGAAACGTTCTGCACAGGGTTCAGAGGCACTGCCTTACTGAAGCGGGAGGCTCCTGAGAATACAACTTGGGAATAGAAAGACCCCCTCAAACCACGTCAAATAAACCATTATTTACTCTAGCCCTGAATAAGGCTAACTCATTATCCATTTAACGAATAACCATTGTGTACTTGGCCCATGAAGATTAAGAAGTAGATTTGGAGATGTTTAAAATTAAGAAGAGAAATCAAGGAAAATGAACATATGTGTGCACAGGGTCTATGTTTACACAATAGAAAATGTACAATGGAATCCAGAACCCCTACTCATCATAATTTTTTATTGCTCACTGATTTAAAAGTCTTGGCCAGTATTGCTTTGAAGTATCCATTCTGAATAATGTGTTCTAAATATTCTAACGTATAATGGATTGTAAGCTTGATTTTCTCAAAATTGGCCCATAAATATGTTTAGTTTTTGTTCCTTTCATAATCATCTTGGACTCACCTTAGAATCTTCAGGATAAAATTGCTGTTTCCTACGCCAGCTGTTAGGTTTCCTTCCTTGGGTATAATTCAGAAGGAATCAAAGGGCAGAGTCCAGGTGAAACTAATTTAGGTATTAGCTAGAGGGAACTACTTGTAGATCAATTTTACTCTGACAGATAAATTTGCCTTAGAGATCCAATTATATACAATATTAAGACTAGCATGAATCACCTATCACATGTGGAAACAGCTGCTAATTAAAGCACAGAGATACTAGAACATTCAGAAAACACATTGAAATAGAGTGTTTAAGGATTCAAAATAAATAAAAGGGAAAGATTATTATTTATTTTTTAACGATAAATTCCAGTAGTTGCATTTCTAGGAAATTATTTCTGGATTCAACTGAGCCACAGTGAAATCCATTTTACAATTTTTGTTTTCCTTTTGATTGTTTTATTCTTGACCTTCTCATACAGTATCAAAATTGTAATATTCTAGCCAAAAGCTCGTGGAAGTGTTATTTTTGTAGTACAAAGAAAGTGTAGAATAGTAGCTAAAAGCAGGGGTCCCAGAATCACTGTTTGGTTTAAAAAGCCAGCTCAGTCATATAATTTGAGATAAGTTACTTAAGTGATTTTAGTCTCAGTTTTCTGGAAAACACTGTGAAATGGAAATAAGCATAGTAACTGCCACATAGTGTTTGGAGAGGATTAACTGTGTTAATGGTAAGTCACTCAACAGGGTGTTTGGAAGAGAGTACACACAGACACACACACATGAAAAACACACACACATGATCAATTCAGTTTCTTCTTTTTCACTTGGCTACTTGAAAAGAAATAAGGATTTTCACTGTATTATGTATTTTGCTTTTTGATTCATTAAAAATTATTCTTCGCTATTTGCTTAGATGTGTCTGCAAATCACCAATTTCTATGGCATTTAAAATCATGTTATATGGATGGCAATATTTTATTTTTTAGTAAGAACAATGAAAAGACAAGAATCTAAAATAATGTAAACATATTTGCACTGATTATAACTACCTTGCTGTATCTATCATGCTTGACACTTCTCATGATCAATGCCATGCATGTGAATCTTTGGGGCTTATATTCATTCATTCATTCAACAAAGAGAAATTGAACGCTTTGCAGGTGTCTGTCACTTACCCAGGCACTGGGGTTTCCAAAAATAAGTAAGGTATCAATACCTTCCCTTGAGAATCTATATTTTGTAATTTCCATAGACAGCTCTTTTTTTGTACTTTCGAATTACGGTTTTGTGACTTCTTGATTGAAAACAATGCCTGTCCCTCTCTGTTGTCTAATAGAAAGGTAATTATTAATAAGTTAATGGAATTGCTTCTTCAGATTACTAAAAGCACTAAAGACTCTGTGGCGCCTGTCATCTCTTTAGACCAGAAGATTGTGGAAATGTAAATTATAGGGATAACAAAGTGCTTGCTTCATAGAAAGGTACAAATATCCTAGTAAATAATTTAAATGAACCATTCTTGACACAGTTTGGGGTAGTTCTGGGGTCAGAGGAAAATGAGTGGGAAATAAAGACATTTTCTTTCTGGGAAAACCATCAAAAAAAGTTGTCAATATTTTTATATATCTCATGATAAATATATTCAAATTAAATTATTTACCTCCTCATTGTTAAGTGGGGCCACCAGAATTACTGGGCTTACAAATATCATTGAGTCTGAATTTCCATTTTAGCTCCCAAGTTAGAAATCCTTAGCTATTTTGAAGTGAGGTATGTGCCTTAGGTGGTTAAACCATCATTAAAAGTGGAATCAACTGGAAATTGGCATTTACATTGATTTTTATTAAGAGAAATGAACCTTATTTAAGGGCCAGGACATTATAAAGCAAGGTTCTTAAACATTAGTGAGATTTTTCATGGATGCTTTTGAAGTCCTGAAAAAAGAACATTTATACAAAATTACGGTCAGGAGAATCTCTTAAGAAAACACATCCAGCGAAACCAAAGTTACCTATGGATACTTACAAAGCCTCTTCTCACTTTTGGTTTGGATATGGTTCCAAGCAGTTAGCTTAAATTTCATGTTTGTGCTGAGAAATTGAATTTTGATACGTCTGTTAACAACATGAGTTATTCAGTAGGTTTGAGTTAGCCCCCTAACTCTCCTATTTTTATCTTTCTGGTACTAATGCCACTCCTGTCTGGGCTTAGATCTTGACTCAAATACAAACAGCAAGTTGAATCTTATATTTCGCACAGGCTCCAGTAGAGCCAACGCCTGCCCAGCTAGCTGCTCGGCAAGTCACACATCCAGGTCTGTTACCGATGTGGCCTCCAGATTAGAGTTGGGGTTAGGGGTTTTGAAAAGGATGAGAACAGAACTTGTACTCTCCTGCAGGAAATTCACTTAGCTTTTCAGGATCCAGGGAGACCGAATGGGGAGTGGCTTAGGAACATTCAGGAGGGAAGGAGAGATGCTGCCCAAAGCCCAGTTATATTCTCCTTAGATCTTTCTGTCAGTCCAACAGTGAATTTCTTCTAGGACAAATGTTTGACATTAGTGTTTGGGTGGGGCAGGAGACAGCACAGTTGGAATAGAGTAAGACGCAATAGAACATAGCTGTTATTAATGTTTTTATTCTTTAAAATTATAATGGAGTGATTCATAGTCTTCATAACAATTATTTTAAGTTGCATAATAGTCCATATAGTGGATCATTTATTTATTACTTTTTTTGAAATTTTTTTTATTTCAGGAAATTATAGGGGTACAAACATTTTGGTTACATGTTATGACTTTGCCACATCCCAACCATGATTTGAGATGTGCCCTTCCCCCTCTACAATGCTCACTGTTATATTTGGGGGTACTTATTTTCCTTGAAATAAATAATGCTGAAATAAATCTGTGATGCTCTTCAGGCAAGTAACTTTTTTCACACAAAGTATAAAATAGTAATTTCTTGCAAACTATAGTTTAGGGATAAACAAAAATTTTAAGCTGCTAGTCTTTCCACCAAAGCCCATTCAAACCAGTCCCCTAAAACAAAACAAAACAAAACAAAACAAAATACAGAAAAACCCAATATAATTTCTTCTCTTTATGCAAATGATTATAGATATAACATGAAAAAACAAATTCATAGATGGTCTAGACTTTCAATATATGAATGGGGGACAAGACCTAGAAAAATGTGCCAGTATGGAGCATGAATATTTTTAAAACCACCTGGTTACTTAAGCATTTTGCCAAAACTTAAGATATTAAAAAACAGGAATACAAGTGAAATGTACATTAGACTTTCAGCCAATACATGTTTATTAGAAAACTGGAGAGATACAGTCTGTAGAAAAGAAAAGTTTTGGATAAATCTGCTATAGGAGCTCACAAAGTCAACAGTCATCTTATAAAAAAATGGAAAAAACAGAGTTTATGCTAAATAGCCTAGTTTAAGTTAATAGATGCATTCTAGAATGTTTATTTACTTAATTTTGAAAAAATCTATATAATGCCATATTTTCTCTATCCTTAACCATTAATTTTAATCAAATCATGACCTTATCAAAAAATAGTTTTTTGGACTGGTGGTCAACCACACTGTCTTTCAGTAATGTTAACTGAGATGGTTGATAAGGGATTACTGAGTTTCTTTGAGTTAGGTTCCCAGAGGTAGGATTAGTGAGGTTATAAGCATTTTTATGACTCTTGACATATTGGTAGCAATACTGCACTTGCAAAGCTTTTGATATGTTTTACTGTATTGTTTCCCCAAAGGATTGTACTAATTTATAATGCTACCAGAAAAGCATGATACGAGTTATTGCTTTTCACCTTCAAATTTTTGGATTTTGCCTTGAATTTTTTTCTATATTTTAAAGGAAGTAAAAATATGCGTTTAAGAAAAATATTTAGAAGTGCCCTTCTCAGCCTGGAGGAGCAAAGAAAATACCAAAAATTCCAATTTCAAATTCTGTCTCACTAAATTTTTAAATGTCTAGAGCTTAATATCAAAGACATGTCTAATTTATGCCAGCTTGGTTTATCCTGGCCACCCAAGAAATTTGAAGATCTTTGCTGGATTAATAGTTAATGTGTGCTTGGAGAATGTAAGGTTGTTTTATTTAGGAAAATGACCATCAAAAGGTGGTCATGTAGAAATTTTAGTTATAATTGGCATTTTAATTTAAAGCAAAGATAAACATGTGTATTATCTGATTGTTCTTATGTGCATTTCTGTTCTTCTCTTTGAATAAAGGAGAAGGCTACAAAGTGTATTATGGCAAAATCCCTAATAATGCTGAACTTACTATATTTCTGCAAACATCAAATAAGGCTGAGTAAAAGATCTGTGTTCATCAAATTCCATTCCTGATGACTACTTCCTGACTTACAGAAAACTATATCCCCAATCCCCAATCCCCATTCTTACAGGTAAGGCCATTGATGACTTCTGGTTAGTGAAATTTGGGAAGGGATGATACATGAGCTATGGCAATGGAAATTGCCTTTGTGAGTCTCCAGGTTCTTTCTTTTCTTGCCGTAGCAAACCCTGAAGTCTCATCCAGCCTTTGTCAGCCTGGATCCCTGAGTGATCATGTGGAGGAGAGCACTGCCCTCCCGCATCCTGTACCCCTATAATTTCAATTAGAATGCATGAGCAAGAGATAAACTTTGGGTGTATTATGAGATCTGGTGATTATTTTGTTTTTTGCTACATGACCTTCCCTGATAACTCAGGTGTGGTCACAGACTCTACTACCGAATCTGTTCCCCCAGCCAACCAGCTTGAATATATACAGCGAGGATTTCTGGAGAGCTTAGCAAGGGAAGTTTAGACTGTCTTGAAATGCCCCATTCCAAGAGGGAACTGTCTTTGCATTTTCATTTGAACCAAATACAAGTAGAGATATTAAAATGTATATAGAAGAAAAGAATCCTCAGAACAACAGTTTAGATTTATAATAACAAACTTCAGAAAACTCATAAAAGCCCATCTGTTCTGTAAAGCATTCCAACAAAAATGACCACTTGGCGCTCACTGTTCTGTGCCACCGCTTATATTGTATTTGTGTATGGCTCTCATATCCCCAAGCGTGCCTCAAATTCAGGGCCCTGCAGGGCAGAGTATTTTATTGTATTTTTCTGCATGACAGTCCACCTAAGATAAATGAATAGAGGGGAAAAGTAAATAGAGTAGAAAACTATCCCTTTTTACAGATGTGTGTACTGAAAATTCAAGTTTACAAACAAGTCAAAAGCAGAAGTGTGTATTTTCTCTAACCTACCAAATTGTTAATTCTTTAGGCTTTCCACCCTTTGTAGCTACAAAGAACCAGTACAACCTCTATGGAAAGTAGTATGGAGATACCTCAAAGAACTAAAAGTAGACCTGCCATTTAATCCAGCAATCTCACTACAGGATATTTACCCAAAGGGGGGGGGGAAGACATTCTATAAAAGAGACACCTGCATTCAAATGTTTATAGCAGCACAATTCACAATTGCACAGATGTGGAAACAACCCAAGTGCCCATCAGTACATGAGTGGATTAATAAAATGTGATGTGTGTATACCATGGAGTATTCAGTCATAAAAAATGGTGAACTAATACCCTTTATAAGAACCTGGATGGAACCAGAGACCATTCTACTAAGTGAGGTATCACAATAATGAAAAAACAAACACCACATGTACTTACTGTTAGACTGAAACTGATCAATCAGCACTCATGTGCACGTATGGTAGTAAAACTCAGCAGAAACCAAGCAGGTGGTGGGGAGGGGACACGTAAATTCACAACTAATGGGTACAATGCATGCTGTCTTGGTGATGGACACACTTACAACTTTGACTCAAATAGCACAAAAGCAATTCATGTAAACAAAATATTTGTATCCCCCATAATACTCTGAAATTAAAAAAAAAAAAAGAAATACCTTTGGATAGCAGACACAGGGAACTAGAGACATAACCATATAACTGACTTCCCCTTCATTCTATTACAGAAGTATATAGCCCAACTAATTTCTCTGTCCTAGAGGCTATCGTTCGATATGGAAAGAGTGTGTTCTTTGTTGTAAGAAGATTGTTGACTGAGATTGGATGTTACCTAAGAAGGAAAGACAAAGAAAATTCAGGGCCACCTACCATGTTCCAGGCTCTTACTAAGGCACTTCACATAAAGTACTTCATTCAGCCCGCCCCATCCCTAAACTGTCTCATCTGTGATATGGAGATGATAACAATATCTACAAAGATTAAATGAAATTAGGTATGTGAGAGCTCTTTGTAAATTGTACAGGAGTACCACAGAAATGAAAATTATTATTTTCAGAAAGTTAGCTGTTTCCAAAATATTAGATATTTTCTCTTGGGCATGGGAGAGTACCACTTACCTTACAATGCTTAGTATGTAACAATTACAGGTTTAAAATATTTTAAAATATTCAAAAAAAGAATATTCCCTTTCAAATGTTGCTGGAGAAAAGTTTTTAAGCAGTCTCTTTACATGTTAAGAGAGAGAGGAAGGGAAAACAGTGTGAGAGAGAGAAAGGAGAAAGTGATGAAAGATGAGAAAAAGAAGAAACAGAGGGGCATAAAGAGAGAGCAGCCCAACAGACAGAAAAACACAAAGGAAGAGAGAGAGAGAGAGAAAGAGAGAGAGAGAGAGAGAGAGAGAGAGAGAGAGAAAGAGAGAGAGAGAGAGAGAACACACAGACCAAAACCACTGGAGAATAAAGTGGTATATATAGTTTGCCTGTGTTAATTTGGCAGATACTGAATATCACCTTCCATTAAATCTCATAATTTTGAGATATCCTACTTTTTAGGTGGGTTAAAGAAGTGAAAAATAATATTCCTTCATGCACATTGGGAGGAGGAAGTTTGGGCCCTCTGGGTGGTCTCAGATTTGTCTGATCTGCACTGTGATGTTCAAATGGCTGCTTTTTTTTTTTTTTTTTTTTTGCAGTGAAAGAATATTTTAATATGTAGCAGTCTCATATTAAATGGATGCCAAGATGTCTGAATTGTTAGTCTGCACTCAGCACCCTAGAATGTACCAGTCATCGTGGCCTCCTTGGGTACAGTCTGGATGCTGCGGTCCCCCTCACAGGTGTCTCTGCTGATTCACATTGCAATTCCGTATCGTTGGGAGCCAAGCTTGGTCTAGCCATGTCACACATGCGCAGAAGCCCTTGCCCACAAAGTAACCTTGGAGCATGCAGCTAGAAGTCAGCTCTATTCCTACAGCCCAACTGCACTGATCTAACTTTGAAACCAACTGAAATCTTCCAGCTAAACACCGAGGGCTTCGTCTGGACCCAATCATTTGCAAGGTCAATGGTGGAGGCAAAAAGCAATGAAGAGAAAGGCAAAAACATCCCCTATGCTTCTCATGTGGTTTTTCATCTAATCTTTCCAACCATCCTTACTTTTCAGATGAAGAAGCTAAGCGCAGAGAGGTTATATTCCATGAAGTTACAGGCCTGGTTAGGGGCAGAATCCTGAAGTCAAACCAGACACTGCATTTTGACACCCATATTTAGGAAAAACAAAACAAACAAAAAGAAGAATCCATTCTTGTTCTTAGCTTCCTGCACATTCATGAGCCCCCATAACATGGTATACATGGTCTCATATTTGCTATCCTGTACTCATGAGCTGGCATCAAAGCAAAGGGGAGAAACTTTCCAAAATATGCTTATTGCAAACACACACACACACACACACACACACACACACACATCCCACTGAATATAGCAACTGTTTTGATGAATTCAGATAAGAGTTTTAAATGCTTTTTTAAAAAGTCATTAAAACTATCTCTGGCAAGAAGATCCCTAAGGACCAGGTTGAAAATGGGAGATGAATGGGAGAAAAATTATCACAGGGAAGGAACACTGGAGATGCCAAAATTCACACAGCCTCTGTTTTCAATGGTGCTGAGGCAAGCCACAAGACAGAAAGCCAGTGAGTTTAGAGAAAAGTCTCAGAGAACCAAAAAAGACTGGAGGGAGACAGCAGAGATTGTTGATGTAGTTGCAAGTGGTAGCAGCTGAGTGACATGGACATGCCACAGCAGTGAAGGAGGAGGTGCCCTGTCCTTTGAGAACACCATTAGAGCCTTTCAGATCTTTCTTCCCACGTCAGCCTCCTCACCTAAGGGAGGGAATTTGGTGGTTGCTAAGGCAGAATTGTCCAAATTCTTCTCAAAATGTTACTCTTTTTCAACATGTCATAGACGCCTAACAGAAAGGGAGCTCCTGGTCACATAAGTGTAGAAGACCGTGCCCAGAGTGTCCCCCACAAGGATATTCACTGTGACCTCAGCAGATGAATGACTATGAGAAGACCTGACATGGACATACCTATCAACTGAATTTAATCCTGTATTCTGCAAATTGTTTTCTATGTACAGATTCTTATTTGATTGTTCTATCAATTTCATACTTCTTGAAATAGAGTTTGTTCAGTGCAAAGGGGTTGAAATACTACTTCCTCCGACTGCTTCCAAGCTCCGGAGACCACTCGGAACAGCTGCTCCTTTGCAAGCCCAGCCTCCATGTGGAGCTTGTCTGTGGCCATCGGTGCTCAGGGTCTGAGGGAAACGACTTCCTCTGGGAGCCAGCAGAAGGCTCAGAGCACCTGCATAAATGAAAGTTTATCTTAAAGTTTCCCAAAGCACTATGTAAAAAAGATCCTTCTTTCACCTGAATATTATTCTATACCTATTCTATTAATACTTTTGTATAAACAAAGATAAAAGAGAAAGATATAAATGCATTTCTGTTGGTTTAATAGAGCAATGCCTTGTCTAAAAAAATTAGCATTGAGAAGATTGTATATAAATTTCCTGTTTCTCTTATCCTATAGAAAAATGTGTCTGCAGAAAAACAGTTAGGAGGCCACAGAAGATAATGTGACTTCTGATCCTCATGACCTATAAATAGGCATTTTCTTGAATCTGGTGAGGGTTATCAGAATTTTAAATACTATAACCTCAAAGCATAAATCATTCTAAGTAGAGATTACATCAAACATTTTAGGTGTTTGGGTCCATCACATTTATATATTTTTAGACGTATTTCTTATATCTCTTATGGTAAGAATGAGACATTAGAGATTACTTTCATAGTGTTTAACTAAATTTAAAAAATAAGAAAATTACAGGACTGAAAGGTATTGTAGCCACACTTATTATCTCCTCCAAGCTACCCGGGAAACATTATGTCCTTCACTCTTAGAAGACAAGGAATTTTTGTCTCCTGTCATCATCTTGGAACTCTGGAAAGAGATCTGAATATTAATCTACATTTACAAGTAAGAAAATTATACTTCTGATTTCTCATCATTGTCCACATCTTAATCTTTAACTGAAATATCAATACCAGTACCCTTGCACTCTGACTTAAAATTAAACGAGAACAACTAAGAAGCTGTAGGGTGAAAACATTTTAAATGACAGGGTATCGTGAAAGCCAAATAATTAAAATTTCTTAAGAAGTAAAATGATGTATTATAATTTGTCCTACATATTTCAACTTGGAAAAATTAAATTAACTGTTTCTTATCAAATTAAAAAGTAGTTCTAACATGCAAGTATTTTTCATGGGTCACTTGGGATTTCATCTATTAGTCCTGAACTAGTTTAGGTTTCTGAGCATAGCTAATCATTGCCTATCACATAATTTAACATCACTTATGAATAAAAAGCCAAACATTATTGTGATTTTGTTTTAGGTCTCTTAGGTAATTTTTTATCCTATCAATGGTATAATATTATTAGCATTTATTTTGCAAAAAAAGACATAGTTATGTTATTCAATGAGACTTGATAAATGCATGCCATCTACTGAATCTTCCTCACTAGGTTTTCTTTTCTTTCTTTTTAAAAAAGGTCCATCTTTGTGTTTCCCGTAGAGCCTAAAACAATGCCTTACATATAATCAATGCTTCAGAATGAAAACAATTGTTGATATAGCTGGCCCAATACATGCAAAATTAAGTAAAGTATGGGTGAGATAAATCCTACAAATTGGTTTCCCACAAGACTCCAAATGAAAGGTTTTGGTTCAACCTGACAACCTCCTTACCATTACACAATAGAGCTACCCAAAATAATCAAAGGGGCATAATCACCTATTAATTTTTCTGTCATCACAAGATAAACTCAGATAATAGTAATGTGAGAAGACGCAAAACTCCTCTGACTCAGCCAAGAGCTGCAGGGAAAGGTGGCTTTATCTCAGAACAGGTTTTGTTGCCTACATGACAAATATGACCTTACATAAATCATCTCCTCCCATCTGTGTTCTAAATGACTCAACTTCAAAATCCAGGCAATACTGCCAAACTTTGTATCAGATTCACAACAACGTGCTTGGGAGCTGTGTCCTGGTAGTCAACTTGAATTAGGAATGTAGGACTCAATGATGCAAATGTTCCTAACAATGGAATTAGAGATGCATTTCTAAAAGTCACATTTCTGAAAGTGAAATCACTCTAGTTTATTCATAGAATCCCTAGAGTCACAGAATATTGAATACGAAGGATTTGTTTAGATCACTAATCTAATTCACCCCATCTATTTAAAAAAAAGAAAGAGAAAGAAAGAAAGAAAGAAAGAAAGAAAGAAAGAAAGAAAGAAAGAAAAAGAAAGAAAGAAAGAAAGAAAGAAAGAAAGAAAGAAAGAAAGAAAGAAAGAAAGAAAGAAAGAAAGAAAGAAAGATGGAAAGAGTACCCTGAAATGAAGTGACTTGCCTGAGGTCTCAGAGATAATTCGAGGCACAGCTTAGTAATAAGGGTTTTATCCAACCACTTCCATACCTCCAAGGTCTTTCCAACATACCACAAAACCTTACAAAGGTGTTTTACTCACTATTGCACATGAAAGAATTATTTCAAGATTGAAAAGGAAGAGTTAATGGACATCTTACCAGTGCTATATACTGATTTAAGTGTCTATTTAATCCATCAAATTACTTACAGGTTGTTTTTTTTTTCACAGATAGCCACACACATCCAGAAGATACACAAACTCACATTCAGAAGTTACTGTTTGAGGCTTGCACCTATGGGTGGGTGGTTACCTAAGCATGAAAAATTTCCTCAGTTGGAAACAGGTGTTTCTGAACAAAGCTGAAAAATCTACCCCCAGCTCATGTCAAAAGACTGGTACTCAGTGACCACTAGCAATCACATAGTCTGCCCAACCACAAGTCTGTTCTTTCCATGGTGGTAAGAATATTTCACTTACCACACAGAGTGAAAGTAATTCACTCAGGAATCCAAGGGCTGAAAGATTTACTAAAAGATTCATTTTCTAAGAAATCTCTTAGGAATAGTCTAAGAACCATAGAATCAAAATCAAAATGAAAATTGAGATTTCATTTCCCCCCGAATTTATGTTTAAGGGAAATAAACTTCGAATTTTTCCTTCTTCTGTAGTACCACAATGTTGCTGCTACTACATAACTTTTACCTCTTGCTGTTTCATAGGCAGCTGTGTTGCAATGGAGAACAAGCTAGTTCCGCTTGTATTTCTGAACAAGCATGTTACTGTTTAAAATAACAGAAAAAAAATCAGCGAGTAAAATAAAAAACAAATGGCAATTACAAGCCTAGCTTGCACTGCTGTAGCCCAAAATTTCCTATCTCCATACGTACCCAGAAGGTAATGACTTTCTGTTACTCCAAATGTCGTACAGTCACTAGATCTGGCCCCCCAAAGATTGTGTGCACAGAAGGGACTAAGGCGATATTAGCATAGTTCAGGCTTAAGATTTCTTCAAACTACACAGCAAATATTACTTAAGATCCACTTCAGTTTCTCTTTCTGTTTGTTATTGTCTCTTTCTACTCCAAATGGAAATAATTTTTCCTTCTCTAAGCTCTTATTAAGTAGATATTTGATTTCCGCATTTTTATTTATCATATATACCACCTCGTTATATTTATTGTGATTTTTTTCCCCAACATTTCATGCCTTGCCCTTTTTTTTTTTTTTTTTTTGAAAGCTTTTCCTGACCTCCCCAAGAAGGGGCTTGGCTCACTCTTGAGAGTCTCCTACGTAAATGATGCTTGATTTACAATTTTATTTGTCTTCATGTTGGTCTCTCTCTGCCAATCCCTTGAAGGTAGAAACAGTACCTTAACATTTCTGGGTCTTTAAATCTTACTATACTTCCCAGCACAAAATAAATATTTGTTTGATTAATTAATTATTACCATAAATTCCTACACAGGTAGCTGTCACTAATTATAGTCTATTTACTGTTTCATTGTTTTGTGAGTATTGTTCTAACCATAACTCTCCCTATCTACCATAATCTGGAAGCAGCTACCTGGCAAGTGGATAGCAACGTTGTTGAGACTGCAGATGAATTCGGGGATGGCAGCCTTACATAGAGGAAACAGTAATGCTAAGCTAATATGTGGAGGGGACACTTCAGTAATCCAACAAGGGAGATGAGAAACCTATAATCTCTTTCTCCTGACCCAAAGAACAAAGCTTACACCCCAGGGCTGGCCACTTATCCAGAACAAAATGATCCAACAAAGATTGTTCAGCCATCTTGGTTGATGAAACATTCCATCTGCCCGGTGGTCAGGCATTTGGGAGGTAAGCAGAAGATGTAAGGCATTCTTCTTTTTAACTGGGGACAGTGGCTCATTCAAGAGGGGTTTGTTGAAGAATCAATTCCCCAAACAGCTTGTTTTGTTTTGTTTTGCTTCCTTTGTATGTAGGCAGATTGTCTTAAGCTGCCAAAGTAGGAAATAAATAGCATCAAAAATGTGTTCCTATGAAGAAGCAAATTATCTCTTTTACCGAATATTCATCAGAGATTTTCTGAAATTTTGTAAACAACACGAAGTCACCAGTGACTTTCTTATGATTCTTCCCATGGACTGCATCTCAGTTCAGTTTTGTTCTTCCTGCTCTTTGAGTTGCTAATGTACATGGCAGTATGCGATAGCACGCGGCTTTAATTCAGGTGAAGCTTAAATTAGAGGTAAGCTTGCTGATTAAGTGGTCTCATAACACATATCACATTGAAGCCCCAAGTAGACACTTAGGGTTAAATTTTTAAAAAGGCTTTCCAAATTTGCATTTACAAAACCCTCATTGGTATGCATGAGCAGCTGTCTGGTGATCCACCCCATCCAACAACAAGCTGGTGACTTCCCTGTCAAAGGCTATACAAATCCTGGGCTAAGACTATAATTGCAAATTGATAAAGCATCGATACATTGACCACAAAACTTCAACCAGCTGACCCTTATCCATTATGTTAGAATGAACTAATCTGTATCGATGGTCAACCATACACCCAATGTTTGAACTTTTCTATGATGCCTGCCTTTACTCTAACTCAATGATGGGGTGTACACTCTCATCTGATCAGGTATCCACTTTACCATGGCAGAAGCAACTCCTCTGATACAGAACCCAGCAGCTGAGAAATAAGGCACATACAATCTAAATCTCCATGAGCTGATTTGTAAGCCAGCTGATCCAACAAAATGGATATAATTCTTTATTCCCATTCATTCACTCCCTATGTGAAGATTATTATAGAGTGAATGTGTCTCTCCAAAATTCATATGTTGGAGCTAATATCCCTATTTGGAAGGTATTTGGAGGAGAGGCCTTTGGGATGTAATTAGGGTTAGATGAGGTCATGAAGTGAGGCACTCACAATGGGATCAGTGTCTTTATAAGAAGAAACACCAGAAAGCTTGCACACGTATGCACAGTTTCTCTCTCTCTGTCTCTCTCTCTCTCTCTCTCTGTCTCTCTCTCTCTCTCTCTCTCTGTCTCTCTCTCTCTCTCTCTCTCTCTCCCTGCCATGTGAGGAAGGCAGCCATCTGCAAGCCAGAAAGAGTCCTCCATAGAAAGTGAATCAGCAGTCACCTTGATCTTTGACCTCTAGAACCATGGAAAAAATTTCTGTTGTTTAAGCCATCCAGTCTGTAGTATTTTCTTACGGCAGCCCAAGCTAATTGAGACAGAGATATTTATAGAAATTATTATATATACAAATGCATATATAAATATTAATATAATAGTTGCGGTAAAGTAGGTATCGTTGTATGGTTCCATGTAGATTTAGATACAGCTCCACATCATTAAGCACAGTTGCAGCTTAAGTCTTTAGCTGGTAAAAGTTTATCTCTCTGTTTAGCCCATTTAGAAAAGGTATTCCCTTTGGGAGACTGTTTAATAAGTCAAAGACATAACAGAAATAGTGTTGACCTCATTAACATAAGCTCCTTTCTCCTGTTTTAAACTTGGTCATAAACCTTCATAACTGCTCAGTAAGAAAACCGTCTGTATTATAATAGTACTCAGAGGAGGAGTTGTTTGCAGTTCAGTGAAGCCAGGCCACATGTCCCTCCACCAAAGAGCTTTAAAGTGCTACTCTCGGTGAAAACAAAATTCCTTTAAAAATTATTAGCACGTCAGGACTACTATGTAGAACAGAATGTGAGTATACAGAATATAGAAGAAAGAGACTTATCTTTATACATTTTAACCAACCTAATGCAGGCTTTTTCACACATTACCTTGATTCTAAAATGCAATCAATTGCAAGGCACACCTTAGATTCAGATCAGCTTTCGGATGTGTATGTGTGTGTGTAGGTATGTGTGTGTGTGTGTGTGTATCTTGTATATAGAGATATATATGTGTGTATACACACAAATGTACACATTGATAGTGAGACTCATCCTCTTAGGTGAAAAATGTGTTACAAAACTGAGTAAATGAGTTACTTTTATTTTTCAATTCTCTTTCTCTGTGTGTGTGTATGCATCTGTTTGTGTGTGTTGTAGAGTAATGGAAAGGAAGGAAACCTTTAATCTTTGAATTTGCTCTTGTGAACTCTAAAGTGTTGGTAAGGCAGGCTCTATGTGCACAGCCACTTAGGGAACATGGTACACCAAAAAAATAGAAAGTCCCTGAAGGGGAAAAAAATGAAGCAAAAGGCAGTGATCTAGACATGGCTGTTTCTTCTTCAATCAACAACATTCATTAGGAAACAATTGTAACTTCAGTTTAACTTGAAATATAAATTGATTGCAATCTCCAAAGCTTCATATTTCATATTGGTTATATACCTGCATACCATATTCTACAGAATCCAAGCAATGTCCTAAAGTAAGAGCTGACTTCTAAAATTCGATGAGTATATGTGTCCAAGTTAGAGTCCAGAATTAATTGAAATTAATTATGAAGTATGAAAACTACTGCAAAAAATATATAGTACTTTAGAAGCAAATGCTAATCATCTTCATATAGTTTTCAGTAACAGCATCACTAAGGGTGGGTCACTAAGACCTGTACTCCCTATGCCCCACCCCTGAATCAGTCTTTCTAAAAATGTCCCACCTGAACCTCATCTAGATTGTAGACCTAATTTTCAATTAACAGGAACCACAGACATAAGAGGAACAACGTAAGCAGAAAAGCAATCTGGGAAATCCAGAGGGTGGAACTCTCCACAGGATAACTGGCTAGGTCATCTCGACAGGTGCATGGCATAGGGAGAAAGGGAGGAAGGAAGGTGCACTTCCAGGGAAAACCTATTGAGAGACAACCACAGATAGAATGTGTGGACCTGAACTGGGTCCCACTTTTAACACACCAACATTAAAGACCATTTTGAGGCAAATGGGGGTAATTTGAATATGGATGGAATATTAGCTAACATGAAGGACTGAGGGGAAATAATATAATGGTGGTTAAGTAGGAAAATGTCTGTTTCAAGAGAATGGCTTCTGAAGTACTTAGAGATGAAATATTATAAAGTCTATAACTTATTTTAAATAATCCATCAAAAATATATAAAGCAAATATGGTAAAAGGTACACAATCATTAGATTTAGCTGCTGAATACATGGGTATTTATTATACTATCTTGTTGACTTTTCTACATATTTAAAATTTTTCTAATAAAAAGTTTAAGCAAATGAATCTGAGTTAAATAAGTTGTTTTATAGAGGTGACATTATTTCTGTGCTTTTAAAATACTAGATAAAAGAATGTACATAAATGCACCCACAGACCTATTATTAGGGAATTAATTTCTGAAATAATTTTAAAATGTGGATCCTGTTTTTATTTCCTACTTGATTTGTGTTGTAACAGTAAGTTAGCTGGGTTCACTTGAAAATTAGGGGGGATAAGTCCCAAAACAATAAATGTTGGCGTGGATGCGGAGAGATAGGAACACTCATACACTGCTGGTGGGACTTCAAACTAGTGCAACCTCTGTGGAAAGCCATATGGAGATACCTTAAAGAGATACAAGTAGAATTACCATTTGATCCAGCAATCCCGTTACTGGGCATCTACCCCAAAGAACAAAAATTGCTCTATGAGAAAGACACCTGCACCCGAATGTTTATAGCAGCACAATTCACAATTGCAAAGGTGTGGAAACAGCCCAAGTGTCCATCAATACATGAGTGGATTAGTAAAATGTGGTATATGTATACCATGGAGTACTATTCAGCTTTAAGAAACAATGGTGATATAGCACCTCTTGTATACTCCTGGATAGGGTTGGAACGCATTCTAC
>RJWJ010026140.1:0-23255 GCA_004363605.1 Indri indri
AGCTGGAGCTTCATCCTTTTTGCGAAGGGCAGGACCTGAGTGGGAGGGGACACTGGGACAGGGCTGGGGGCAGGCTCAGCCGCCAAAAGGATGGCTTGTCAGGGCTTCTGCCTGCGCTCCCCAGGACCCCCCGCTGAGGGGACATTTCGCAGCCTCAGAAACATTCCTGGACTTGGCACCCGCTGGGCCCCCATCCCCGCAGTGCTGGGGGAAGCCTGCATGGACGAAGGGAAGGACGAGGAGAAGGGAGGAGACGATGAAGGGGGTCAGAGCAGCGATTGGAGCTGAGAGCTGGAAGCGCCTTAAAGAGACTGCGCGGTCCCCGCCCCCCTTCCCGCCAGCCTCAATGAATTAGAGCTGTGTTTCCCAAACTTGCCTGATCATAAGGAGCCTCTCGGGCCCTAGTTAGAGATGCAGGTTCCGGAGTACCTCCCTGCGAGATTCTGATTCAGTAGGCCTGCGGGTGGAGCCGAGGAATCTGTAATTTTAACGCGCTTCCCACGTGATTCTCGTGAACAAGCAAGTTTGGGAAATATTGAATTAAAGGAAACGGGGCCTGGCTGTAGAAGCGGCCTCCGCTAGGGGGCTTCGCGGGAGGATTCCCGGGGGCGTCGCCTGCTTCCGCCGCCGCCTCCTTCAGTGAAAGTCCCTTTTGGGTCCAGCTGCCACAGCCACCGCGCTCCCTCAGGCCGGGCGGGGGACACTCCAGGTCTGCGTGGCCCCCGCGCCGCCACGCCCAGTGGCCGCCCGAGCCCTGCGAGCAGGGGGAGGAGCCGCCGCCAGTGGAGGCGGAGGAGGTAGAGGAGGCGGAGACGGCGGAGACGGCGGAGAAGGCGGAGAGGAAGGTGGAGGCGGAGGCGAAGGTGGAGGGGAAGGCGGCGGGGAAGGTGGACGCCACCGAGAAGGTGGAGACGGCAGGGAAGGTGGACGCCGCCGGGAAGGTGGAGACGGCCGAGGGTCCGGGCCGCCGGGCTGAGCTCAAGCTGGAGCCCGAACCCGAGCCGGTACGGGAGGCGGAGCAGGAGCAGGAGCCGAAGGGGGAGCCGAAGCCGGAGCTGGAGGATGAGAACCCAGCGCGGAGCGGCGGTGGCGGCAGCAGCGACGAGGTTCCTCCCCCCACCCTTCCCTCCGACCCACCGCGGCCCCCCGATCCCTCTCCGCGTCGCAGTCGTGCTCCGCGCCGCCGACCCCGGCCCCGGCCCCAGACCCGGCTCCGTACCCCGCCGCAGCCTAGGCCACGGCCCCCGCCCCGGCCCCGGCCCCGGCGCGGCCCCGGGGGCGGATGCCTGGATGTGGATTTTGCTGTGGGGCCACCAGGTTGCTCCCACGTGAACAGCTTTAAGGTGGGAGAGAACTGGAGGCAGGAACTGCGGGTCATCTACCAGTGCTTCGTGTGGTGTGGAACCCCAGAGACCAGGAAAAGCAAAGCGAAGTCGTGCATCTGCCATGTGTGTGGCACCCATTTAAACAGACTCCACTCTTGCCTTTCCTGTGTCTTCTTTGGCTGCTTCACAGAGAAACACATTCATGAGCACGCTGAGACAAAACAACACAACTTAGCCGTAGACCTTTATTATGGAGGTATATACTGCTTTATGTGTAAGGACTATGTATATGACAAAGACATTGAGCAAATTGCCAAAGAAGAGCAAGGAGAAGCTTTGAAATTACAAGCCTCCACCTCAACAGAGCTTTCTCACCAGCAGTGTTCAGTGCCAGGCATTGGTGAGAAATACCCAACCTGGGAAACAACCAAACCGGAATTGGAACTGCTGGGGCACAACCCACGGAGAAGGAGAATCACCTCCAGCTTCACCATCGGTTTAAGAGGACTAATCAATCTTGGCAACACGTGCTTTATGAACTGCATTGTCCAGGCCCTTACCCACACTCCGATACTGAGAGATTTCTTCCTCTCTGACAGGCACCGATGTGAAATGCCGAGTCCTGAGTTGTGTCTGGTCTGTGAGATGTCTTCACTCTTTCGGGAGTTGTATTCTGGAAACCCATCTCCTCATGTTCCCTATAAGTTACTGCACCTGGTGTGGATACATGCTCGCCATTTAGCAGGGTACAGGCAACAGGATGCCCATGAGTTTCTCATTGCAGCATTAGATGTCCTGCACAGGCACTGCAAAGGTGATGATGTCGGGAAGGCGGCCAACAATCCCAACCACTGTAACTGCATCATAGACCAAATCTTCACAGGTGGCCTGCAGTCTGATGTCACCTGTCAAGCCTGCCATGGCGTTTCCACCACCATAGACCCATGCTGGGACATTAGTTTGGACTTGCCTGGCTCTTGCACCTCCTTCTGGCCCATGAGCCCAGGGAGGGAGAGCAGTGTGAATGGGGAAAGCCACATACCAGGAATCACCACCCTCACGGACTGCTTGCGAAGGTTTACAAGGCCAGAGCACTTAGGAAGCAGTGCCAAAATCAAATGTGGTAGTTGCCAAAGCTACCAGGAATCTACCAAACAGCTCACAATGAATAAATTACCTGTTGTTGCCTGTTTTCATTTCAAACGGTTTGAACACTCAGCCAAACAGAGGCGCAAGATCACTACATACATTTCCTTTCCTCTGGAGCTGGATATGACACCGTTTATGGCCTCAAGTAAAGAGAGCAGAATGAATGGACAGTTGCAGCTGCCAACCAATAGTGGAAACAACGAGAATAAGTATTCCTTGTTTGCCGTGGTTAATCACCAAGGAACCTTGGAGAGTGGCCACTATACCAGCTTCATCCGGCACCACAAGGACCAGTGGTTCAAGTGTGATGATGCCGTCATCACCAAGGCCAGTATTAAGGATGTACTGGACAGTGAAGGGTATTTACTGTTCTATCACAAACAGGTCCTGGAACATGAATCAGAAAAAGTGAAAGAAATGAATACGCAAGCCTACTGAAGTGACACACAGACCTACCTGTAATGGAAGATGATGACACCCATACTACAACTGGCATCGAGATTTAAAGGACCTACTTGACCATGGCCTATGGGCCTGACAGAGTAAGAATTGAACAGTACCCAGTGTCCAAAAGGTCCTGATTGGAAGAGAAATAGAAGGGGAGGGAGAAGAGGCTCTAGTCTAAGCAGTCACTTAAAGGAAAGTTAAATGGCAGGAATGCTCTGGGTGGGGAAAGGCGGAGCAGGAAAATCCTGACACTGGTACAATCCTATATTCCTCCAAAAGGTTGTGTGGGAAGGTGTGGGGGGAGGGGGGTGGTGTGGGGGGGTGTGTGCCCTTGTAACCGTAAAACATCTTTCTCCATGGGTGTTTCAGCTTCAATTGACCAATCACATAACAGTTCTACATTTGGGGGGAAAAAAGAAAAGTTTATAAAAATGTAGCCCATTATATATATGGGTATGAAAGCAGAAAAGTGGAGGAGGCAGGGATATCTCATTGACAAACACCTTTGCCAGTTTCTTTGTATTTGTGATTTTTTGTGCTATTAAATGCAGTATTAAAAAAAGAGAAAAGCCTACGTGGGCTAGTGAAAGGAGAAGAAATAAGGGGACTTGTATAAGGGGAGCAATTGCTCCAAAAGTAGAGAAGACAAGAAATGCTGTAAGATAAGCAACCGACGCAGGCCTCAGCTGAGAGTATAGTGTGTGAGTGTTAAAAAAAAAAAAAAAAGCTGTGTGATATACTTGAGCAAATCAATGAACCTCTTTGCGATTGTTTTATCATCTGTAAAATGCAGATAATTCCTACCTTAAAGGGTTTATTGTTAAAGATTAAATGATATAAAATGTGTCAAAGTATAAAGTAAAAGGCTTGGAACTTTGTAGGGACTCAGTAAACATTTGTCGGATCTGAATCTGAAACTTCTTTGGACCAGTCCCAGAATGCATCAGAAGTGAGGGGCAGTCTCACCTGAGATCCCTGGACAGAAGGACACATATCATGTCACATGCAGTCACATGCACACACACATATTCTTAACAATTCCCTCCCCAACTCCCTCCCTCTACTTGGAGCCCTAAGGCAATGGACTCCACTATTCTCCCTTGTGTACAGGGCATCACAGTTGGTGTCACATGCGGGACTGGGGATGGGGGGGAACCACAACTGTCCCCATAAGGTCATTGTTCAGTCCTTTTGGAAGACAGTCATGTTGTTTTCATGACTCAGCAGCCCAGTGATGGAACTCATGGCCAGTAGGCTGCCAGGCTTGCACATGAGGGTATTTGGTGGTCTTTGCCTTCTAAAAACATGGATTTGTCCGCTACATTTACCCACAGGCATAGATCAGTAGAAAGACTGTTTTCCAAAGCTCATTGGTCTGTCAGCCCAGGGATATTGATAGAGTGGCTTGTTGGCCCCTTCCCTGATCCTGACAGAGGGCAGAGCAGCCTGCAGAGAGCTAAGCCGAAACAGATGGGATGAGCCCAGGATGGGGTAAGTACTATGAGTCCTCTCCTCAGCATCAGGTACAAAAGTAATTATTACCTAGAAAATCCTAGGGGGGAAATTATGTACATATCAGATCTATGGGGCTTGGATCCACTGGCTCTGGTAAAAGGCTGGGCTCCTCATGGCTTCCCAAGTCTACTTCGTGGTCAACTGATTTGGAAAGATACATTTATTTATGTGGTTGTGGATAAATCCCCAACTAGCTCACAGGCTTTTTTAGGACAGGGGTTGTGTCTCCTCTTGTACCCTGGGCTGTATCCTCAGTCCCTTAGCACAGTCCCTGCCACATGGTAAGTATTCAAAACATTTACTGAATGAATGAATGAATGAACGAATGAATTGTGAACCAATACACTTTGCTTTCATAACCAAGATTTCATTAACACCCAGGGCTCACAATCCTTAGGAGAAAATGTAAAAAGGTGTCTCGTAGGATGGGGAAGATAAAGAGTTGGGTGGCCTCAAATGGCACTCGGCAACTTCATGCAGGGTGTCTGCCTTTTGGGATGTGTCCGGTAGCCTTACGTGGGAAGACACAGCCATGTCCTCATTCCTCATCTCTGCTACAGGAAGAGTTCAGGTAGGTCTGCGCCACCAGATTCTGATTGCCTGCACAGACATCTTTAAAATTTTCAAACGTTTTTATTTGGAAATAATTTCAAACTTACAGAAAATTTACAAAAATAAAAATAGTATAAAGAACATCCATATACCCTTTACCCGGATTTACCTACTGTTAACATTTTTCCTCATTTACTTTATCATTTGCACATGTGCACTCTTTCATAAATGTGTGTATTTTTGAACCATATGAGGATAAATTACATATGTCTTGGCCCTTCATGCCTAAATACTTCAACGTGCATTTCCTAAGAATAGGCA
Source organism: Indri indri (assembly GCA_004363605.1). NCBI lineage: Eukaryota > Metazoa > Chordata > Mammalia > Primates > Indriidae > Indri > Indri indri. Next base: position 5,310 of record RJWJ010026140.1, read on the forward strand.
CATTCCCTACATCACTAAAGTATAGCTTCAGAAAATTTAACATTGATATAAACTTTACCATCCGTACGTACTCCAGTTTTGTCTGTCAACCCAGTAATGTCCTTTACAGCATCCCCCCCGCCCCGCCCCAGCCCATTACAGGATCTGGTCTAGGGTGAGGTATTTCATTTAGTTGTCATCTCCCTTTAGCCTCCTTTAATCTGGAACATTTCTTCATCTTGTTTGGCATTCACATTTTTAATAGAACATTCCTCATTTGGGGTTTGTCTGCTATAGAAAACTGTCTTTTAAATACCCTGCACTCAGGGATAGTTTTAAGAGGAACTCACTGAGAGCTATGAATGGCGCAAGACTGCTGAAGCTGACCTCCCTGTCTCCAACCGGTGGAAGGCACAGACCACCAGAGGGAGCAGCTGTCTCTGTCCCTTCCGGATCGAACCTCACATTTTTTCTATCTGGAAAACACCATTGTCCCTCAGCAACAGGGGAGCCATTCAAGCCTCGCCCTGTGCCCCTACCAGTCACCAACCCCCAAATTGAGCCAAGGTATGTAACAGCAGCCCGGGCCTGCTTTCAGATCACACCAGCGTGGGACCCAGGGCATCTCATATTTAGCAGGTATGTGTTACCCTTGAGCTCAAATTGAGATCCAGGCATGTTTGAGCATGTCTGGCACATGGCCAGGCACCTCAATGGTTGGGGCCTTTAGGGGGATCAGGAGGTAGCACCCTTGGCACCTTCACCAACATTCCCATGGTGGGCACAGCTGTGGTGGTGGTCAGGGTAGGGAGAGAATGGGTAACTACTTCTTAAGCAGCTTTATGGGCAGAGTACACAAAGATGGGGCCAGGAATAAGTAAGGAAGAACATGGGAGATAGTGAAAACAGATTCGTTTGTGACCTACTGGGTGCTTTCGGACACAATTGAGTTATTTTAAATATGGGCTGGAGTCCCTGTGGGGGCAGATAGGGGCAAGCCCTGAAGAAATTTATGCTAATTCTTTAACTGAGACTCTATTTACATAGGTAAGTTGGTAAGGCCATGAAGACTTGGTTCATATGTAGATTTATGATCTGGACCCAGAAGGGCACAGGTAAAAGATAGGTACTCACAACTAGGGGGCCTTGACCACCCATAGAGCTCGGAATCACGTACCAAACAAAAAGGCACTTCTCTGTCACCCATTACACATCTTTCCCATGGTTTCTTGGCATAACCTGGTTAGAAATCTAGAACCCTGCCACTTAACATTTCCTGGAGTAGCCAGATGCCAAAACTGACTCTGGCCTACAGGTCACATAGGTAAGTGCCTCATCTCTTCAACATCCACAGGGAATTCTGATCAGGGATGCCATCAGCCAAAAGGCCTTTTCTGATCAAGAAACAGAGTGGACCCCATAAAACTCATTATTTTCATAAAGCAGTAAACCTGATGCCAGAAACCTGTCTTTGCTCCATATGCATACTTCACACCCGGAAGCCAAGGCCCAGGTCCTCTGAGAGTATGTAGCTCAGCACTCACAGCAGCGTGTCATTACACACTTACCTTCCCTTCCAGGTGACCAAGTGCTATTTTTAAACTTTTGTTTTGAAGTATATCAAATATATAGGAAAAGTGCACGTGTCATATATAACTTGATGAATTTCTACAAAATGAGCACATTCCTGTAAACAGCCTTCAGATCAAGAAACAGAACATTCCCCATAAATCAAAGGAACCTACCCTGAATTTGTTCACTTTAGATTAGTGTTGCTTGGTTTTCTACCTTCTCTAAATGCATTTGTACAGTATGCACTCTTTTGTGTCTGCCTTCTTTTGCTCAATATCATTTTACGAGTTTCAGACCTCAAGTCTTTTTTTTCAAGAAAAATTAGGAGGGACTTCTTTACTTCTGTCTAATGAACTAAGAGTACTCTTCCCAGTGATTTCTGATATATTGAACCAATTCGAAGGGACACAGGCCATTGCAAAGTTGGACCTCAAAAACGTCTGTAATCTCACTCAAATACAAGAAAACGGTGGATGGAAAACAACCTCCCAGAGAAGCCTGAGTTAATTTAAACACCCAAGAAATGTTAATCTTGGGCAACAGTTTCAACAGCTCCTGAATGATACTCTATTTTAGCAAGTTCTTAAACTAGAACATGTATCAGAGGCACCTGGAGGGCTTGGTGGTTTTTTTTTGAGACAGAGTCTCACTCTGTTGCCTGCGCTAGAGTGCTGTGGCATCAGCCTAGCTCACAGCAACCTCAAACTCGTGGGCTCAAGCGATCCTCCTGCCTCAGACTCCCGAGTAGCTGGGACTCCAGGCATGCACCACCATGCCTGGATAATTTTTTCTACATATTTTTAGTTGTCTGGCTAATTTCTTTCTATTTTTAGTAGACACAGGGTCTCGCTCTTGCCCAGGCTGGTCTCGATCTATTGATCTCGAATGATCCTCCTGCCTCAGCCTCCCAGAGTGCTAGGATTACAGGCATGAGCCACTGCGCCCGGCCTGGAGGGCTTGTTAATACACAGATTTCAGGGTCCCAGCCCCAGAGTTTCTGATTCAGTAGCTCTGGTATGGGGGATTGAGAATTTGCATTTCTAACACACTCCCAGGCGATGCCCATACTTCTGGTTCTGGGACCACACTTTGAGAGCCACTGATCTATTTGTTTTCATACTGTGGCATCTGGGGCCCATGGGTCTATGAAGATGCCCCAGGGAGCACTTTGCAGAGCACTTTAGGGAGCAAGAGGGAAGGTAAATCAGTGAAGATCGGAACTCTCAACCTGACTTCAATCAGAGCAGCTCCCCTCTTTCTTGTTTTATATTTGGGGGTTCCAGGTAATATTTGAAGACAGGGCTCTGCTACTAAAATGTTTAAAAGTTGAAAATCACTGTGCTAAGAAATTTTAGACTCTGGGGTAGTGATGTACTTGGATTACATGGGTGATGTATCTGGAAAATAATCAGACATGCCACAGAGGCTTGGCCTCATATGTACCTATAATCTAGATGATCCTGAGGGGGACTTCATTTCTTTGGAACTTAAAGAAGTGGGTATTTATGAGGATGGAAGTGATAAGGAAAAATGCTTAACTATAAATAAGGTACAAAATCATGTGTATAAAATATGATTTCTTCTGGCAACACAGCACACTAAGATGATATGACTAGTATCTCCCCCCTCTACAAACACATATTAACACTAGATAAACTATAAAAAAAATTTAAATTTATAGCTAAGCTTAAAAAAAAACATAAAGTAAAATCTCTAGTGAAACAAGAAAGAAAAAGGGAAGCCAGTGTAGTAATTGTAAACAGACACTGCAAAGACTGGTGTGGTATTGGTTTCAGATACCAAGGGCTAGAGGCTAGAGGCTTGGAGCTAGAAGTCCAATACCCATGCAGGTACTAACAACACAGGCTCAGGTCCACCAGAGGCAAAGCAGCTGCAACTGAAACCTCTAGGTGAAGCCTTCAGTAGCTTCTCTTGTCCATTAAAAGGCCTTTGGAGAGTATACAGTGAAAGAGCTTATGCTGTCTCTGGAGCCAGGAACAGAAATAAAAGCCTCAGGCCTATGTCATATGTGGATATGGGGTCAAAATTTACTCTACTGTGTGGTATGGGAACTATACACTAAAAAATTAAAATAAAAATTGGAGAAGAACATTGAAACCTCAAGAACCTCAGCAAAAGCAAATACAATACATTTTTACAATCCAGGGCACATGGAACCCTACAGAAAAAGGAAAGATCTGCTGAAGATGTGCTCAGAAACAAGCCACAATAAAAATCCAGTTCTTGCAAAGAAATGATACACCATGAATCAGAGTCACCAGTTGCCACAAGGAGAATTAGTGCCCCCAAGAAATACTGGTGAAAAGAACTACTCTTTTTGAAAGCGAAATGAGGACATTTTCAGAAAAAAAAAAAAAACTAAGACAGTTTAGCAATAAATACTAACCTCTCACTAAAATAACTACTGTAAGATATACTTCAGGAAGAAGGAAATTGAAAGCAGAGAGAAGGGGTGAGTAGGAGGCAAGAAACAGTAAACAAAAATTGTAAATGTGGGAAAATCTAAGCATTAAGTATACAAAACAATAATAATGTCAAATAATATGGGGGTATTAAAAACAAGCTGGCACTAAAAACACTGGAGCACAAAAACATGTAAGACATACCTCATAAATATGTACAACTATTATGTATCCATAAAAAATAAAAGATAAAAACATGTAAGACAGCAGGCGACCATTACTATTTCAAGTATTCTAAGATTCTAGACACTGCAGAGAAACAAAAATAAAGAGATCATGGAGCCAGAGGGAGATAACAGCTTATTTCACAAGAACAGTAATTAAACTGACAGATGACTTCTCGACAATCAGAAGATAGTGGAATGATCTTCAATTTGCTGATTGTTAGCTTAGTATTTTATACTCAGCAAAAATATTTTTAAAGAATTTAGGGCAATGAAACTACTCAGTGTGATACTGTAATGGTAGATACATTTCATTCTACATTTGTGAAAGCTGGTAGAATGTACCACACAGAGAGTAAACCCTAGTGTAATCTATAGACTTTAGTTAATAATAATGTATCAATAGTGGTTCATCAATTGTAACAAAGGGACCACACTAATGCAAGATGTTAATAATAAGGGAAACTATACACAGAGGAGAGAGAAATCATATGGGAATGTTGTGTACTTTCCATTTGATTTTCTGTAATCCTACAATTACTCTAAAAATATTCTATTAGTTTAAATAAATGAATAATCATTGTATTAATTTATCCCTTCTTCTCGTATGAAATTTTTAAGCTTCTGTTATAGTTCTATCACCTTTAAACATATTTTTCCATTACTACCTTTTTATAATGATGGAATACAAAACTGTAAGTCCTGGACCTACTTTCTTATTTTATAAACTATGTATCATTAAAACATTACATTTTTTCCTAATTGACTCATTTTCACAGCTAATATTAGTTTGATAGACAATTTTGATAAATGCTCTCATTAATGTTGGCTTTCTTCTTGAAAATCTTTTTTTTTTAATTACAGATTCATTGTTGTTGGTAAATTGTGATTTTTTTTCAAGGTCAATAAAATTTGCTAAGCAAAAAAAAAAAAAAGAATGAAAGTGAAATAAAGACATTTTTCAGATAAACATTGAGATAGTTCTTCACTAGTAGATCCTCACTAAAGAAAATTCAGAAGAGTGTATCATAAGTAAAAAGTAGAAGGAAAATTATCCCAGGTGGAAAGTCTGTGATGGGTGAAAGAATGAAAAGTAAAGATGATGGTAAACATGTGGACAAATGTAAATAAATACTGAAGTCTAAAGCAATCATAATCATTGCTAGTGCAATTTGAAAAAGCAATCTAGACTTGAAATACCAGATAACAGTAAGCATGTGAATTCTAAGTTTTTGTATTACCTAGAATAAAGGTAAAAGATTTTTTTTCAAGTTTTAGATTTTTGTAAGTTAGTTATGCATGTTGTTATTTCTGAGGTAAATAGTAACAAAGTGCATAACTTCCTAACTTGCACACTAGTAGAGGGGAAAATGGAATGATAAAAAAAGGAAAAAACAAGGGAAAACCGCATCAATCAAATTGAAAGCAGGAAAGATGAGAAAAAATAAAGAAGCATTGAAAAATAAAGGTAAATAGAAAGCACAAATTAAAATGGTGGAAACAAATTCAAGTACAATAATACAATGACAACAATAAATGCACATAGATTAAACTCTTCAGCTAACAGGGTGTCGGGTTGGATTTTGAAAAAATCCAACTATGTTGTCTTCGGAAGAGACATATCTAAGACATAAGGTCACAGGTTGGAAGTATGAAGGGATGAAAAAAGATAGCCAGGAAAGTCCTAACTGAAAGAAAGCTGGTGTAGCTCTGTTTATTCCATACAAAATAAATTATAAGGCCAAAATCATTAAAAGGAACAATTCAGTAGAAAGATGTAAAAATTCTAAATTTTATACTTTGTAAAATTTAGTAACAGTTTCTAAATATATAAGGCAAACAATGGAAAGAATTACAAGGAGAAATTAACAAATCTATAATCATAGTGGGAGATTTTAACATATCTCCCTAATAAACTATTAGATTAATCAGACAAAAAAGTCAATAATAACTTAGGTTGAACAGCACATTATTAAGCTCCATCTAATAGATACACGCACACATATGCACACACACATCCATGCATCTAAGAGTTAATATGTACCCTTTCTTTGCAAGCACACTTAGGATATTGACCACATTCTATGAAGCAAGTCTCAGCAAATACCACAGAATTGGTTTTATTCAGACACATTACCTGATCATAGTGATTTCATTTAAGTTAGAAATAAAAGGCAACAACAACAAAAAGTTTTAAGAAGTTGTTTGCAATGTTTAAAAACACCTTTTAACTCACAGGCTGAAGAAAATCGTAATGTAAATCAGAAAGTATTTAGAACTGAATGATAATAATATAGATATCAAAATTTGTGAAAGCTTTAGAAGAAACAGTATGGCCTTGAATTTTTTATTATTAGAAAAAATAAGAAAATTTAATGATTTAAGCATCTAATTAAAGAAGTTAGAAAACCAACAACAAATTAAGCCTAATGAAAGTAGAAGAAAAGGCATAATCTATATAAGATCATAAATTGATGAAATACAAACAAAGGTGCAATAGAGAAGATAAATAAAACTCATGCTTGGTTCTTTGAAATGACAAACCTCTGGGAGGACTGAACAAGAAAAACAAAAGAGAAGGCACAGGTGAATAATATTAAGAATGGATAGAGGGACAAAACTACAGATACAATGGAGATTTAAAAATTCTACAAATAGCTTTCTACAAATAAATATAAAATCATAGATAAAACAATTTTCTAGAAAAATACAACTTTGTAAAACTTATTTAAGAGAAAATAGAAAGTCTAAAAGACATAAATATTTTTAAAAATTGAATTGGGGGAATGCAATGTGAAGAGACTCTAGAGACACGCAGAGGAATGCCATATGTGATGACACAGGCAGACATTGGAGTGAGATGACTGAAAGTCAAGGAATGCCACAAATGATGGCCACCACTAGAAGATAAGAAGAGGACAAAAGAGCCTGAATAGCCAAAGCAATCTTAAGCAAAAAGAACAAGTCTGGAGGCATCACATTACATGACTTCAAATTATACTACAAAGTTGTAGTAACCAAAACAGCATGGTACTGGTATAAAAGTAGAGGCATAGACCAACAGGACAGAATACAGGACCCAGAAATAAAACTATCTACCTATGATTAACTGCTCTTCAACAAAGCAGACAACAACATTCACTACTGAGGAAAGGAAGCCCTATTCAATAAATGGTGCTGGGAAAACTGGGTAGCCACATGCAAAAGAATAAAACAGGATCTTTATCTCTTGCCATATATAAAACTTCAAGATGGACAAAATATTTAGATGTAAGGCATGTAACCATAAAAATTCTAGAAGAAAACATATTTAAAACTCTTCTAGACATTGGTCTAGGCAAAGAATCTGTGACTAAAATCTCAAAGGCAAATACAGCAATAACAAAAATAAATAAATGGGACTTAACTAGATTAAAAAGCTTCTGCACAGCCAAGGAAATAAATAATCAACAGAATAGACAACCTACAGAATGGGAGAAAATATTTGTAAACTATACATCTGATAAAGGGCTAATATCCAGAATCTACAAAGAACTCATATAAATCAGCAAGAAAAAAACCAAACAACCCCATTAAAACGTGGGCAAAAGAGATGAACAGAAGTTTTTCAAAAGAAGATAGATAAATGGCCAACAAACATATGAAAAGTGCTCAACATCACTAGTCATCAGGGAAATGCAAATCAAAACTGCAATGAGATACCACATTAGCTCTGTCAGAATGGCCAATAGATGCTGGCGTGGATGCAGAGAGAAAGGAACGCTTATACATTGTTGGTGGGACTGCAAATTAGTACAACCTCTATGGAAAACAGTATGGAGTTTCCTCAAAGAAATAAGTGTAGACTTACCATTTGACTCAGCAATCCCACTATTGAGGAAAAGAAGTCATTTTATCAAAAAGACACCTACATTCAAATGTTTATAGCAGCACAATTCACAATTGCAAAGATGTGGAATCAATGCAAGTGCCCATCAATTTATGAGTGGATAAAGAAAATGTGGTATATATATACCATGGAGTACTATTCAGCCATAAAAAGGAATGAAATAATGTCTTTCACAGCAACTTGGATGGAACTGAAGACCATTATCCTAAGGGAAATATATCAGGAATGGAAAAACAAACACCACATGTACTTGCTAATAATTGGGAGCTGAATTATGGGCACACATGGGCACAAAGAGATGTAAAGGACAAAGGAAACCAAGAAGGGAGGAGGGTGGAAGGGGTGAGGGATTAACAGTTACCTTTTGGGTACAATGAACACTATTCTGCTGGCAGGCACACTAAAAGCTCTAACTTAAGCATTATACAAGGTATCCATGTAACAAAAACATTTGTACTCCCTTACTATTTTGAAATTAAAAAAAAAAATTAAGAAGAGGGAAGGAAGGATTCCACTCAGAGTGTTGAGGGAGCATGGCCCTGCTGACACCTTGATTTTGGACTTCTAGCCTCCAGAACTTCGCTCAGGAGTTGGCAATGGCCTGGGGTAACTCCAAGCTGCAGCCTGGACAAGGAGCGAATCAGAGGAGAGCTGGTGTCCATCAGGAAGGAAAAGTTCCTTGTGAGGAGAAAAAAAATGGTGAAAAGAAAATTCTAGTAAATGGAAAATGACTTGGAAAGCTCCTCCTTCACTTAATAAGTAAGTAAGGCGGCTCTCTGGATGACCTCAGATTTTTGGGAATTAAGGGAAGCACAGCTGGCAGCAGCAGTCCCTTATGGGGCAAAGAGAACTAGAAACGAGGCAAAAAGCTGAGGACCCAGGGCAGGAAGGCTCCCTGCCTGCCCCCAAGAATGATAATTTCAAACCTGGATTTCAAGTGACAATTTTTACATGTGGACTTAATGTTTGCTATATTTTATGCAGTCAATTATTTTTCTGTCTGTAACTTTGTGTCAGCATGAAGTGCTGTTGCTCCAAATTTTTTTCCAGATAAGTGGAATGGGGCACATGCTAAGTGAAGGGGCGGGGGGCTTCTCGCAAAAGCAAATGGTACTTAGCTGACACAAGAGTTTCAGCTAGATGTGTTTAGCCACATCCAACCTTTCTTCAAAAGTAAATTTTTTTTAGATTTAAACATATATTTAGGATTGAGTGAAAGAAGCAAGATACAAAAGAGTAATACTGTATAATTCCCTTGACGTGAAGTTTAAGAACAGGTAGAAAATAATATATGATTGTAAAAATCAGAATAGTGGTCACCTCTAAAGGGGATCGACTGACAAATGACATAAGGAAACTTCTGGGTTGATTAAGATGTCCTTAATCTTGTTTGAGAAAAAAAAATCAAATCAATAGTTAAAAATTTACTCTTCTCTAGGAATAAAAAAGAAGTTTCTAAGGTGAGATCTACCAAAACTACTTCATACAAACTGCTCCAGGAAACATAAAAAAGAAGAAACACTTTAACATCATTTTATGCAACTAACATACAATCTTTATGTCAGAAGTGGATAAAAACAGTACAAGAGAAGAATATTTTTGACCACTCTCACTTACAAACGTAGATACAAAAATCCTAAAAATACTTGCAAACTGAATTGGCAATGTATATGAAAAAGCTATTTCATTACCAAATTGTATTTATCTCAATAATGCAAGGATGGCTTAATGTTAGAAAATTTATTGAGACTTTTGCTTAAAGATGGAAGGTCGAATACCACGTTAGCTTTTCCTCCCTCCCAATACCTTACTAATATGGTAGTAAAGGGATTTTAAAAGGGAACAAATCCACAGAGACAAGGAGAATAAGAAAGTAAACACAGCAATAAAATTAGGGAATCTAGAAAGCAGCTCTTGTTTCAGCTCCAACATGTAAAAAGCTTGGAACTCATCGCTCCTGTCCTTATAACAAGAAAGCTGGGTAAACTGAAAATAGACAATTTTTCTTAGACCCATCAGAGAATTAAAGTTGCAGGGCAAAATGCCACCCTGAAATCTGGGGAGACAGGCAGATCTGAAGGGATTCAGCACCTGAGATGTGCTTATGTGCTTACTTGGAATAGAAGCCAGTGGCAGCCATAAGAGGTAGGATTACTTCCTTGACTAGTAATTTTGACAAATTGCTAGAAACTGAATGTGGGCTTGCCTGAGAAACACCTGGGGGCCACAACCATAGGAGAGGCCCCACACTTCTGAGGGATTTCCTTCCATGAACCTCACCAAGTTCTCACGGTAAGGATCTGAGAAAAATCGCCTTGTGGATCTGGCCACAGTAGGGGGAGGTGTAGCCATTACATAACCCCCAGATACTTCTCCATAACAAAAGTCTACCCTTGGGTTGGGGATCCTTCATCATAGGGCAGTACTGAAACTTTATCCCACCTGAAGAAGGCATTTCCACCCCACTCCAGGCTTCCTGTATCACCTAAGCGGAAAAAAAACATAGTCAATAGGGAGCAGGCTTAATGGAAATAGATTGGAAATGCAGTCAGGAAAGGAAGAGGAGTTAGACTCCTGGAAGAGGGACAGAAACATTGTAGGCCACGATCCCCAAGACCCAGGCCCAAAAAAGACTGAGACTTAATTGGAAGATTATTAGACTGATTCCCTTCCTCCACACCCTCAAGCTTCCAAGTATAACAATGACTTACAGCTAAAAGAACTATAAGATACAGGCTTTCTCTCCGGAGCAGTACAAAGAGAAGCCCCAAAGCTAGGAAGGGAGACAAAAATAAGGACATTAGAGGAATTTGAAGCCTCTGGTACCTATAGCCTCGGCAAACATTAAACAGAGCCCATATTATCTATCTATTCATCTCTCTCTCTCTCTCTCAATCTCTGCCCCCTCTCCTGCCACCATATTGGTTCTGTTTCTTTGGAGAACTCTTCACTAACACAAAGGCAGAAGAAATGTTTGAAGCAACAATGGCCAAAAAATTCCAAAATTAATGACAGACTCCAAACCACAGACCCAGGAAGCTCAGAGAATACCAAGCAAGATAAACACAAACCCAAACCGAACCAAACTCAAAAAGCCCACACCTAGGCATATTCGAACTTCAGAGAGCCAAAGACAGAGGAAAGTCTTGCAGGAAGCTAGAGAAAGCAGATGGATAAATAACTGACATAGCAGTCCCAAGAAAGCTGAATTCTAAAATGGCAGGGGAGCAAGTAGGGAGACAACCCAATTTATGCCATGAGATTCTCAAAACTCAGGAATTGATAGCACCGAGAACCTCTGACACTAGGTGTAATCATGGGACTAAAGATAGGAGGCTTGGTTGAAAGTTGTTTATAAAGCAGTTAGCACAAAAAGAAAAGCCCAGGATCAAAGAGTTTCATTGGTGAATTCAACCAAATATTTAAAGAAGAATTAACAACAATCCTTCATAAACTCGAAAAATAGAAGAGGATGGAACACTTTCCAACTTGTTCTATGAAGCCTGTATTAGCCTCATACTAATGCCAAAGAGATAACAAGAAAAGAAAATTATAGGTCAACATACTTTATGAAAATAGATATAAAAATCCTCAACAAAATATTAGTAAACTGAGTTCAGCATTATATTAAAAGGATTACACACCATACCAAAATGGGATTTATCTCATGGTGCAAGGTTGGTTCAATATATGAAAATCAGTCAATGTAATATTCCATGTTAAAAAATGAAGGAGAAAAATAAACATGGTCATCTCAATAGATGCAGAGAAAGCATTTGACAAAAAAATGTAGAATAGCAAAAGTTGGCAAGGATGTGGAGAAATTGGAAACCTCATACATTGCTGGTGAGAATGTAATATGGTACACCTGCTTGGAAAACAATTTGGCAGTTCCTCAAAAAGTTAAATATAGAGTTACCATATAACCTGGCAATTCTACTTCTAGGAATATAACCAAGAGAAATGAAAACATATGTTCACACAAAAACTTGTACATGAATGTTTATGGCAGCAGTATTCATAATAGCCAAAATGTGGAAACAACACAAACGACCTTCAACTGATGATGGATAAACAAAATGTGATATATCTAATATACAGTGGAATATTATTCAGCTATAAAAAGAATGAAGTACTGATACATGATACAACATGGGTGAATCTCAAAAACATCATGCTAAGTGAAAGGAGCCAGATACAAAAGGCCTCATATTGTAGGATTCCATTTATGTGAAATGTCTAGAATAGGCAAATTCATAGAGACAGAAATTAGATTAGTGGTTGCTGAGGAGGGGGGAATAGAAGTGACTGCTAAGGGATATAGGGTTTCTTTTTGGGGTGATGAAAATGTTCTGGAATTAGTGGTGATTGTTGCACAATCTTGAGGATATATTAAAACCCATTAAATTGTCCACTTTTAAAGGGTGAATTTTAAGGTATGTGAATTATATCTCAATTTTGAAATGTAGATTATAATAATAGGATTTTATCAAAGAGTTGTGAAGATTCAAAGAGATAATACATGTATAGTTTTTAGCATAATTCTGGTACCATCCTAAGTGTTCAATAAATTAAAGGTATAATTCTTTCAAGGAGAGGGGAGGCAAAGGAGAAATCAAAATTACAAGTGCACATACTTATAGTACACAATTCCACTTCTAGGAATTTAAGCTAGAGATATACTTGCACATATGCAAAATCATGTAGTATAAGTTCATTTATTGTAACATTGAAAACAACCTAAATGTCTATCAATAGAGGACTGGTTAAATAAATTATGATACCTCTACACAAGGACTAAAATGCAGCTGTTAAAAAAACTAGTAAACTCTTTATGTACTAATACACAATAATTGACAGGATATAGTAAATGAAAAAAGTAATGTATAGAACAGTAAGCGTGAAATGCCATCATTGCATGTGAATGTATTATCTCTTCCAAAGATATGGTTTCAATTAAGTAAGCTGTATATGTGTACCTTATATTAATTTCTGTCCACAAACTATGTGAAAATAAATGTAACTTCATGTTCAATAATTCAATCTAATTTCTGTCCCTGAGCCCTCATATCACCAGTAATACTATTTCAGACCTATCCCAATCTACCAGCAAGCTGGTGCCATAATCCTGATATCTTAGATAGTGCCAGGATATCAGGGATTGGCAGCTAGTCCTCAATCATTGGTCCATATACTTTGCTGCTGAATAATTCTTGTGTTTTACAGCCTCATGGAGTCTTGTGACTCTCTGATGAATCCATGCCACATTTGGGACATGTAATTCTTTCATATGGTACCATCTGTTGATATGTACCACACAGAAATACAGATAAAAGTATAATCATGGCTGATGATAGACAGGTAAGTACCTACTACATGCCAGGCACTATACTAGACACTGGGGATATATCAGTGAACAAAACAGATGAAAATTCTTGCCTCCATGGAGTCTGTATTCTAGAGGAAGAGGAAAAGCCCAAGTCCAGAGTATTTCACAAGGAGGCTGGAGTGGAGGTTGAAGTCCACCTTGCCAGTAGAATCCTAGGTAGGATTTGGCAGTTGGTAGAAATGAGAAGTGGGACTAAAAATAGGGAAATGGATTAAAAATCTGCCTGTGGAACAACTGAGTCCATTGCTCCCACCCCCAACCCAAATACACATAAGCAGCCCAGCAAAAACTGGAGATCTCTTTTATAAAAATATTATGTCATAAAGGGCTTGAATCACATGGATCTGATGAATTGTTGGCATGGAATGAGGTGAAGGTGGGTAGTGGGAGCATTTCCCTGGGGAGAGAAGTATTTTATCACTGATATTATTTAGAATTGCTGGTGCTTAGTGGTAATAAGGGGCAGACCAACTTAGTTGTTTTTATTATTTTAAAATTATCTAAAGACCATATACCCCTTCATTGCCTTGCCACCCAATGCAGAAGGCTGTTCCCACCACTCTTGCCCTTGGTAGGGAATGACAAAGACAAAGAGAGATGTTCTCCTAGAACAAATAATATAATTTGAAACAGAGTGTTTGATACAAAAAACCTATGTCAAGGATGTGGACTGCTTTACAATAATTTTCAACAGGTAGTCGGCTCATCCAAGTATGAGTGGGCATGAAAAAGGAACCAGTTCAAGACATATGCATAGAAACTGGGGGGGGGGGAGATGAGAAAAAGAAAAAGGAACATAAGCAAAAGACAAAGAACATACACAATGAGGTTTACTAAAGAAAACACTGAGAGTATTACACTTATCATGATGGTATATAAATATTATAGATATCATCATGGCTCTTTAAAAGGGCACAATGAAGAAATATAAGGGTTCAAAGAAGATATCTAAGACAATAGGATATTTAAAAACTAAGTTTATAAATCGAAGAACAAAATAGAAGAGAAAAATAAACTACGAAGCCACATTAGTAGCAAACAAGCAAACAAACCCACAACTGAAAAAATAGAAACCCTGTGAAAAATCACATGAAACAAAATGCAAGAGATCAATAGCACCATGACTATAGAGAGAACTATAGCCAGAAAAGTAGACAAAGCTGATGTGAGAAATCTTTCATCTCACCTCAAATACATAAATTCTGGATAAAATGTAATGGAAACAAAATAGGTATAGCTATGTTCAAAATCAAGAAAGGGAGAGCCCAAATACCAGGGACAAAGAGGGAAGGGAAAAGTTAGATCAGTGACCCTGAGCTGAAGCTGAACTGCTGAAGAAGGGTATCAGATTTTGGCGTAGGCTAGCAGTAACAATGAAAGGGAACCCTGGAGACCCCTGGAGGACCTCAAGATCCTTTTGGAGATCCACAAAGTCGAAACTATTTTCACAACAATACTGAGATTTTATTTGAATTTATCACTCTATCAAGTGCATAGTGGAGTTTTCCTGAGGCTACATGACCTATGCTATCACAACGGACTGAATATAGAAGCAGATATGAAATCCAGCTGTCTTCTATTAAGCCAGACTTTAAAGAGATCTACAAAAAATGTAAAACAATGGAATTAAATATTTTGCATATTTTGGAATATATAGTTATTTTCATTAAAATTATGTTTTTATGTAACATGAAATGTGTTTTCAGTATTATTTTAAATGAATTACATTAATATTTTAAAATTTTATCACTTTTAGCTTATGTTATGGCAAATATTGATAAGTATAACTCACATAAAAAAAGCTCTTTAGGATGTTCAATAATTTATTTTCATTTAAAAATTAGCATATAGTAAAATTGACTTCGTTGACATGCAGTTTGATGAATTTTAACACTTGTATAGGTTCACGTAACCATCATCACAATCAGAATAAAGAACAGTTCTATTGCCCAAAAAACTCCCTTGTGCTATTCCTTTGTCACACCTTCCCCCCATCCCAAACCCTGACAACCACTAATCTGTTCTCTGTCACTATAGTTACATCTTTTTGAGAATGTCATATAAATGGAATCATACAATATGTAACCTTTTGAGACTTGCTTCTTTTCCTAGCATAATGCCTTTGAGATCTATTCAACTTGTAGGGTGAATCAATAGTTCTTTTTTATTGCTGAGCAGTACCACAGTTTGTTTATCCATTCACCCACTGAAGAACATTTGGGTTATTTCCACTTTGGGGCTATTGTAAATAAAGCCACTATGAACATTCGTGTATTGGTTTCATGTGAACATTTCTCTAAGGTGAATACCCATGAGTGGGATTGTCAGATCATATGGTAAGTGTATGTTTAACTTTATGAGAAACTCCAAATTGTTTACCAAAGTGGCTGTACCATTTCGCATTCTGAAGAGCAACATAAAAGAGTTCCGGTTGCCCTGCATCTTTGCTAGCAATTAGTTTTGTCAGTATTTTTGATTTTAGCAATTTAATGTGTGTAGTGATATCATGGATTTAATATGTATTTTGCTAATGACAAATGATATTGAAAATCTTTTCATATGCTTCTTTTCATCCAGTCTCTTTGTTAATGTGATCATTAAACTCTTTTGGCTATTTTTTAATGGAGTTTTAATTTTCTTACTGTTGAGTTGTGAGAATTTTTTTATATATGCTCGATACAAGTCCTCTGTTGGATATGTAATTTGCAAACATTTTCTCCTGCTGTGTAGTTTCTCTTATTATTCTCTGAATAATGTCTTTTATAGAACAAAAGTTTTTGGTTTTGAAGTCCAATTTACTATTTTTTTTTTCTTTTATGGATCATGCTTTTGGCATCATGCCAAAAACCTTTTTGCCTAACCTCAGGTTGTGGAGCTATTTCTCCTATGTTTTCTGCTAAGAGTTTCATAGTTTTGTGTTTTACGTTTGGATCTGTTATAGATTTTGAATTAATTTTTCTATAAGTTGTGAGGTTAAGGTTGAGGCTCATTTTGTTTTGTAACAAAATGGAAGTCTAGTTGTTGAGGTCATAGCACAGGTCGGGGGGAATCTAACGAGAGTCTGGCAGTCTCCCAGAGTCAAGGAGACAGAAGCGAGTAAGTATTTGGAGACTTAATGTACAGCATAGTGATTTTAGGTAATAATAATGTACACCTAAAATTTGCTAAGAAAGTAGATCCCAAGTGTTCTAAACACACACACACACACACACACACACACACAATGCACAGTGAGGTGATGAATATGTTAACTAGCTTGTTAATAGTAATCACTTCATAATGTATACATATATCAAAACTTCATGTTGTATACCCTAAATATATACAATTTTTATTTTTTAGTCATATTTCAACAAAGCTGGGGGGAAAGCTAAAAAAAGCAAATTTAAGGAGGAGGACAAGGTGATTAGATTCACAAGGCGGCGGATGGGTGAAGGGAGGGAGAGAGAGAGAGAGAGAGAGAGAGAGAGAGCACGCAGGCATGTGAGTGCAAGTGAACAAGCTCTGGAAATATGCATAGGATGCCCTCAGTTCTTCAGCTGAGTACTGATGAGCACATGCATGTGGGGAAATTACCCAAGGCCAGGGAATAAATCACAAGAAATGAGCATGGAGAGCAAGTTTTGGAGCTCAAACAGGGCTGGGGTTTGGGTAGAGTACTCAGAGAAGTATTGCCTCAGTAGAAGGCAATATTAGCCTTAAACTGCTGCTCTAATCTGTTGGGGAAAAATTAAAAGTAGAATTTCCTGCCAACCCAGTAAATCCTCTCCATGAACGCAGGAAAGAAAGAAAACATTTTTATTATCAAACAAGCATTAAACCAGACTGCGATGCATCATAGACAATCTGCTAATGAGACTGCAAAAACAGAAATAATCCCATTCTTAGGTATGTAATGTATTCATTATACACATGTTCTTAAAATAAATGATAAATCGTCTTTATGTAAGAGAGCTTGACAGCACCATTTGCTATACATTCTTTCATAGTTCATCCTAAGTTCACCTGGTAATTGGAGTAGCCATCTGTGCTAGTTAATTGCCTTTATCTGAAGAAAAAAATCGAACTTCTCATATCTCTATGACAAGCAGGTGCTTACAGCTTAGAGCAAGGCACCAGGATGACAGGGAGATATAGGGCTGCTATCTTCTTGGATGTTTACGTTGCAAAGAATGTCCCTTAAGAAAAACCATTCCTGGGTTATAAGGCTTGCAAGAGGTTTACTTAGTCTTTAAAAAGATTTACATACATATCAAAGGGACAGACGAAGGATTCACAAATACGAAGTTTCTCAAGGAAATATTACAAGAAAAGGAAAAGGAAAAGGTCTCTTTCCCTTTTGGAAACAAGGAAAGTTCAATTTTATTTTTGTTTACTGTTCCAGATTTCACCTTCTAAAGATTAAAAGCAAGCTTCGAAAGAATCAAACTCTTTCCAAATAACTGCATCCTAGAAAAAAGCTAAAAATTA